>JBBBDQ010001184.1:572500-752500 GCA_037127315.1 Ascarosepion bandense
GTCGTTTTTGTTGACACGAACACATTTGTTATGTATAATTTAAAAAGCTTCGTCTCAATACGAATCTCTGTTTATATTCTACTTTATTTTTTTGTTTTGTAGATTGCGTTTTATGCTGCTGTCTTCTTCAATTAAATACTAAATATTTATGTATGTTAATTTTGATTAAAGATATGTCAACAAAATACAGTCTCTAGTCAGTGAAATGTTTTTTCAGCTTCATATTTCTGGTATTCTCCTTGAATAGTTTCCCTTACAGGGAAACATTTCAGTCTCACTTGAGCTCATTTGTTTTAAATGTGTCAATAGTCATATTAAAACAATAATTACCCTGTAAATGATCAACCTGTCAAAAACAAAATCTATCACAGGGCAAAAACTTTGAAGGAATATTTTCATGATAGTTATACATGATATCTAAAAATCAACTGGTACCAATACAATTTTTAGAATAATAATAGCGTACGATGTCTTTAAGTGTTTTCCTTTTGGATATAGGAGATAAATAACGCGTTTCTTTTCCAATTTCAGCCATAGAATCTACCTAACTGGAACTAGATTTGACCTATAATTTTCCTTCTGCGATTTAAGATATGTTTAGAACTAAGTCGTCGAAAATGAATATGACTTCATTGAAAAAAAGATAGAATATTTTAACTATCTACCTTTTTTAACCTACGCATTGAGACACTTACTATTTGCTGCTGGTTCAACTTATATTCGTTTTGTCCTTACTTGATTTGAGTAATCATGGTTCTCCATAATGGAGTTTTTGTAACCATAAACAGGAGATTGAGGAACGCAGTGGTTCAATGCAAAACTAATCCAAGTGCCAACTGTAGAAGCGACTACTTCCCAGTCATCTGCAAACTAAAGATGAAACTCCGGAGACTGAAGAAGTCTAGTGCAGCAACCAGACTGCAATACATCACACTCATGAATGACATCAACCTGCAGAAAAATACACTGAGCGTATGAGAAACAAATACAAAGAACAAATGGGAAATAGAAACTCGAAATAGGAAACACTGAAGGAAGCGCTAGTGGCCTCATCAGCAAACAACATGGTCCCATAGGAAGTCAAATGCACAAGAAAAACGAGTGGACGACTGAACAGATTCTTGACATGATGCAAAAGAGACAGGAAACTATGCCAAATCATGGAACGGAATACAAAAAAAAAACTACACAAGAAAATAAAGACTAAGTGCAGATAGTTTAAAGAAGAATAGCTCAACAATAAATGTGCAGAAGTAGAGAGATTGAGCAATACTAATAAAAGAGATATGCATTAAGAAAAAGGGAACTAACTGGAGAAAGGATGTATAAAATCCAAGGATGTAACGAGAATATTAAAGAAAGCGGAAATACTCCAGCAATGTGAAGAATATATAAAAGATATCTTCCATGACAAGTGAGAGCAACTGACAATAAACAAAGATACTGATGGACCGGAAATTTAAAATCCGAAAAGAAAGCTGCAATGGCCAAACTGAATAGCAGCTGGACCATGGAGATGCTTACAGACTTAGATGATTTTGGCATATAGAAAAATTACAAAATTATTTAATGAAATCTAGAACAGTGGTGCAATACAAGATGACCTAAGCAGATCAATTTTCATAGCTCTTCCTAAGAAGCCAGGTGTAAGCGAATGCGAACTCCACCAAACCGTCAGTTTAATAAGCCCCATAACATAACATATCCAATGCTGATGAATAGAGCACGAAGCAGAATCAAGCCAGAGATAGGACAAGAACAGTGCAGTTTTGTCAAGAACACTGGAACAAAGGACACAATATTTATGCTTAGTATGCTATCAAAAAGGGCGATGCAAATGAAAAGACATATGTTGTATAGACTATGCAAAGTAATTCGACAAAGTATGCCACAAAGAATTGATAGAAATACTCAGCAACCTCGACATATTTGGGAAAGACATTAGAGTTATCTACTTACAGCAAACCGCCTGCATGCGGACAGGAAGCAACTTCAGCAGATATGCAATAACAGAAATGGGCGTAAAACAAACATGATTTTTTTCACCGGAACTATTCAACTTGTACTGCTAGACTGTTATGAGGACCCTGGAAGTTATGCCAGGATTCATCATCGGCAGCCACAATCTGAACAACATAAGATACGTAGATTGATGATGGCTGACACGGAAAAGGAAACCACAAAACCTCCTAAAGAAGATAGCTGAAGAAAGTCATATGAAAGGACTATGAATATGCTACAAGAAAAGCGAATATATATTGCAGAAAGATATTCTCACACCATAGCATTAATTTTATCTAGCAATATATCTTTATACATAAGTTCTTTCAATCTTTCTTGCTTGCTTTCTTTCTTTCTTTCTTTCTTTCTTTCTTTCTTTCTTTCACATTCTGATAATTACCTATCAATCTTCCCAAGTCTGATTATCATTTATCTATCTACCAAAGTTTGCTATCTATCTATCTATCTATCTATCTATCTATCTATCTATCTATCTCTTCATTATTATATATTTTATATTTTTTCATATAACTTCGTTTAAAGAAACGCATATATATGTTATGCTATTAGAAAAATGTCTTAGATTCCTGAATATATTATCATATTCTGAAAATAAAATAAAAACGCCGCATTAAATAACTTGTAATTAAGTCATACATAGATAAATAATATCCTCTTGTCGTCAGATCCTGATCATATTTAAAGGTATGTCAGAAATCCTTAGATTTTAGGCAATATTTACATTCATTTAATCCATACATTTATTCTCTGATAAACGTTAAAATTTAATTTAAAATTAAAAAAAATACTTCCTCTGTCTATTATCTTCAATTTATCTCTCTCCCTCTCTCCCACTATCCATCTCTCTATCAAGCTACTCCTCACTTTTTTGTATATTTCTTTAGAAGGACAATTTTTAAGATACATAGAAATACAGTGAAATAAATGAATTTTAACGCGCTGCTGATTTGTATTGTTGAATTCAATAAATTTCTGATGAATTTTTTTTCAGGAAATGATAATCATTAAAGAGAATATTTATAAAATAAAAAGAGATTCAGATTTTTTTAATATACGAATTAGTAAGCAAACCATTTATTTACCTTCAGTTAAGATGCAGCATCTCAATAACGTATCATACTTATGGAATAGGTAGATATATAGGAACCTTTTGTTGAGAATAATGATGGAATCTGACAGTTATTCGTTTAGATAGATAAAATCGTGTATTTCATATGAAAGGAATGTTATATTTTCTCACTTTATTATGTGATTTTGAAAATGTTTGCTATTTGAATTTAACTATTATATATTGCCAAAATTAGCAACACTCCTGTTAGAAATGTATCTCTCCTTTTCCCATTTAGGTTTTCCCCTGAATATTCTGTTTTGTTTTGAAGGATATTAGTTTTTAGTAGGTAAGAATTAAAACATTTCCTTCACGTTGAATGTCAAATATATGAAAGTATGATATTAGAAATTAATTAAGTAAAAGTGTGTACGTTTAAGTGATAAGATAAAACGACAAGAGCTGGTAAATCAGCTATCAAATCAAGATAACAAGAATATGGTTTCAAAATCTATTTGATGTATAGTAATCCTGCTTTTCGTAATTGTTTTCTGACTTTATGTAGATCCCAATTACTTTCATTAAGATACGTATATCCAGTCTTGCAAAGAAAAGTATTTCTTCTTTGTTTTCTTTTACCATGAGACTGTTTACATTTTCTTCGATTTTGTTTCTTTACGTTGAATTAAACACGTTTAATTTTAGCAAAGTTGCCAGTAGATCATGGCCTGCATGAAAGCATCTCTCGCCTTGAAATCCCTATGAACCAGTATAATTCCCTGGTTTGTCATTCGAATTCAAAACCTTTCAAGTTACGAACACCGTTGTCTCAGCTCAACAAGATCTGACACAATTAATCTTTAGTGATGAAGCTTTATTTTTTCTCAGATTTGAATCTCCTTGAAATCAGTGGTAATTAATTTTTCAGCTCATAAAATGTAATGGCAATAAGTTATTGCTATTATGCACTATATTCTAAATCTAATAATAATAATAATAATAATAATAATAATAATAATATTTTACAGACAATAATAATAATAAGATTTTACAGACAAAACAATATTTTTCAGACTGATACAAAGAGATTTTACAGGGAAATAGGTAAAAAAAGAATTGAAGTGACAGTACCCCCCAGAATGGAAGAAGTCACACAGTTCTGGGAAAAGATATGGGCTTGCCCTAAAGAACTTAGCAAGGAAGTACATTGGATTACGCAAGAGATAGAACGAATGAAAAATAAACCCGAACAGACATGGTCTGGAATTACAGAAGATGATGTTAAATATGCACTAAAAAAGCACACAATTGGAAATTCCCAGGTATAGATAGAATTCCTAACTTTTGGCGATACTATTTAATGGATGACCAAAGGAATTACATTTCTTCTACCCAAGAATGGTGACACAAACAACCCGAAAAACTACAGACCAATTACATGTCTTCCGACAACATATAAACTATTAACATCTATTTTAACAAAACAGACATATTTATTCTTAGAAAGAAATGACATGATACCGCTTGAACAAAAAGGGTGCAAACGTGGCTGTTATGGTTGTAAAGACCAATTGCTGATTAACAAAATGATCCTGGAAAACTGCTACAGTACAAAGAAAAATCTTAGTACAGCCTGGATAGACTATCGAAAGGCATTCGATAGTGTGCCACATGATTGGATTTTAAAGACTTTAAATATATACAAGATATCACCCGTCATCATCAATTTCATCAAACAGGGCATGTTTATGTGTAAAACAACCCTTTACCTCAATCATATAAATGGAACCTATAAGTCTGATGAAATAAACATCAAAAGAGGTATATTTCAAGGTGATTCTTTATCTCCCTTACTATTCTGCATATCATTAATAGCACTAACTAGTCAACTTAATAAGACAGAATGTGGTTATAAAATAGGACAAAAGAAAATAAGCCATCTATTTTACATGGATGACTTGAAGTTATATGCTAAGAATGATAATGAGCTGGAAGGTCTTCTGCAAACTGTAAAATGCTTCAGCGAAGACATTGGAATGAAATTTAATTTGAATAAATGTGCTAAAGCTACAGTTTTACGTGTATCAATACAAGAAACATCCTCAATTAGCCTAGACCCTGCTGTAACAATAAAAGAATTGAAACCAGAAGAAGCTTATAAATACCTAGGTGTAAATGAGAGCGAAAACATTCACCATAAAAAAATGAAAGAAATAGTGCGTAAAGAGTACTATAGAAGGCTACGAATGATATTAAAAACTGAATTAAATTCACAGAACAGAGTTATGGCCATTAATAGCCTTGCAATCCCAGTTGTCCAATATAGCTTTAACATCTTAAACTGGACTCTAAACGACATCAGGCGAATGGATGCTAAAACAAGAAAACTTCTTTCTAAGCATAAGATGCATCATCCAAAGGCTGATGTAGACCGTCTATACATACCCCGTAAAGAAGGTGGAAGAGGTCTTATTCAGCTGGAATTTTCATACAAGTCAACAACTATTGGCTTACTAACATACATAGAAACAACAAAGGATTGGATGATACAATTAGTAAGGCAACATGAAGAAAGAAAGAAAAAATATTCAATAATAAAAGAAGGCAGTAAATACAAACAAGATTTACAGTTAGTAGATTCTGTAGAAAAGCAAAACAGAATCCAAGAACCAACTATTGCGGCAAAAAATATGAAAATGAAAGCCAATGATAAAGCTCTTGAACAGATGAAACAGCGCTGGCAAGACAAACCTCTGCATGGCCAATATCCAGAACGTGCCAATAAATCCAATGTTGACAAAGTTAATACTCATCGATGGTTACGTGCATCTGGATTAAAGTCTGAAACTGAAGGCTTTATTCTTGCAGCACAAGACCAAAGTCTTTTCACGAGAAACTTTCAGGCAAATATTATGCATAATAATATGGATCCAAAATGCAGGTTTTGTGATAAACACCAAGAAACAATAGACCACCTAATCTCAGGCTGTTCTGTGCTTGCCCCAAACGAATATAAAAATCGCCACGATAGAGTTGGGCAATATTTACATTGGGCAATATGCAAACATTATGGAAAAGCTGTAGGCAAACACTGGTATGAACATCACCCAGCACCGGTTACAGAAATAGAAGATGTAACCATTCTATGGGATTACACCATCTACACAAACAGAAAAATTGAAGCAAACAGGCCAGACATTATTGTTAAAAACCAGAAGGTGAAAACTTGTCTATTAATTGATATGGCTTGTCCAGCGGATTGTAACATAGCAACCAAGGAATTTGAAAAACTGTCAAAATATAAAGACCTGGAAATTGAAATAGAAAAAATGTGGAAATTGAAAACAAGAGTTGTGCCAGTGATAGTAGGTGCACTTGGAATGATAAAAAATGGAACAAAACAACACATTGAAAGAATCCCTGGAAACCCCAGCTTAAGAGATATACAAAAAATTGTCTTATTAAGTACAGCCCACACACTAAGGAAAACTTTATCTATGTAATGCTGGAGATGATAGGGAAGATAGAAAAACATGAAATGGAGCCATAACAACACGCCACTACCTGCCTTAGGTCTCCCCGCAGAATTGGTTGGTAGTGAGACCAAAGCAGAAATCGAAATATGATGAAAAATGACATAATAATATTGATTAGATATATAATGATCTGTTCCTGTTGGATAATGGCCTAACAAAGTCTTCTTCAGCTATTAAGATTGGCAAGCTGACATTATTACAATACAAATATCTGCAGATTACACATAATCAAAAATATGAATGTACATTTAGATAAATTTCAAAGCGTGATGATAGAACGAAAAAACATTACTTGGAACGTAGCAGGTATTAGTGGTATTCACAGGAAAACTGAAAGTAAGTAACACCTATTTTAAAGAAAACGAGTTGAGTCTCGTAAAAGATTCGTCGGCATTCACATTGCTAAGGAGCGAGTAACATTTCAAGTGTAAATTACACTGAATTATCTTGGTTATTATTCAGCTTATACAAAAGATAATATTCTAAAGTAGTTTTATGTACACTGACAAATTTCAATGAAGAAGTTAGAGTTTTTTTTTGACAACACTAGTTCTGTTATAACCGGAAACCAAATAAATGATTTTATTTGATGGGCGACTTTCTTGCAAAAGTAGGAACAAAAGTAGGGAGAATCTAGTATAGGAAACTTTGGAATAAAGAAGAGAGATAAGAGAGGTTGGAAAATAGTAAATGTAAAATTGTAATTATGAATATTAAAAGTAGAAAGAAAAACTGCGTAAATTGAAATGGAAAAGCCTAAATATGGAAACAGAAAGTGAAACTAAGTTATAATTGCTGACAAATCCATTTCCATTAAAGATAACACCGTCAGAAAGTAGTAAAAGTAAATGGCGTTAGAATTATCGTTTGCAAATATGAAAACAAAAATGTAGCGTCACAAATGATCCGAAAATGAAAACAAATCGTAATATGAACTGAGCAAAATCGATGAATTTCACGTGGAAATCAAGTACAAATTTCTGCTTTTGCTGAATATCAAAGATAGAAAATATGATCGCCAAATTGGTAACTATAATTAGGAAAAAAAGTAGAATAAACGGGAAATGAATTGAAATAGCAATAGCAATTGGAAACACTGAATTGATGGAAACGAGGAGATATATGGTTGCGAATACCAAGAGAAATAAAATGTTGAATTAAACAAACAAAGCAACAGAGAACTGAGAGAAAAGTTCAAAAAATAAAATTGAAGAGGGAAGAAACTATAAGAATATTAAAGATCTTGAAATATGCGCGGTTTCGACAAAGAAAAATAGCATTTTATATAAATAATCCGTCTCTTCCTTCCAGTTATGGGTTAAATAGCAGGACAGATTGGGTTCTATAACCTTGGTCGGCAACCAGTCTACCGCAGAAAGCAATGGCAACCTACTGCGGGATAATCTTCTGCCCAGTCAGTCATGTCTCTTTAGAGACATGATCGCCCAAGCGTGTATCACGCATGGCACCTAAACTGACTGACTGACTATCCTTTACTTAAATTATCTGTAGATTGGCATGGCTTTTTGGGAAAAATTGAAGTTTTCGCGCTATATTCTCCGTGAGTTTTAATTCAGTTTCTTGCATTAGAGGACAGAGAAATTTTAGGCAGAGAATTACCAGGGAACAATTGTGAAACCTACCAAATAAGAAGTAATGGGTGTAAGAAAGTAAATCATTGATTGGGAGAGTTGTTATTTTGCTTTTTTCTCTCTCAGGAAGTGAAAATAAACGAAAAGGCATTAGTGAACAGAATTAAGGCAAAATACGAGTGTGTATTTAAAAGTTCATAGTTTGACTATTAAGGATTGATACTAGTGCTCTGAAACTTTGCATGCATTAATTTCAAGTGTTATATTTACAACTGCACAGTTTCTATTCAAATAAATATATATTTTGCTGTTCAAAGAAGACTCTTCGTCTTGTTCTTCAAAATAGTAATGAGCAACAGATATTATGTTATCCTCAGTGGAATACTGATTAAAGGCCAAGTGTTGTTTTGTATTGTAGAACGGATCATAGTCACATCAGAAAAATAGGGAAGTTGACCAAACATTTCAAAGCCAGTCACGAAGAGTAACTATTGGAAGCAAGAAATTGTGTTGGTGCATTGTTGTGATAAAACAAGACAAATTTCATCAGTTTTTGGGGGGCATTTAGCACTGACAGTTTTTCGTCACACTATTCATAATGTGATAATCAATAAAAAAAGATAGTCAATAAACACCACGCGTTTTGCATCTAAAGAAACTCAAAATTTAAATTAAGTTGACCTTCTTTAGAGCAAATGAGGATGAGGTCTCTAGCAGATGTTTTGTGTTTGACTGAAAGTGATGAACCTAACACTAATCCTGATTTAAGAAACATTTATGAAAATCAGCTGGATCTGACGCAAACAATGTCCGATATTCTCCTGATGTGTGTAGTCTCCTGCTCTATTAATCAAGACGTTACATCTACCTAGCAGTAACCTTTGTCACGCCAGTTCATTGTGAAGAATATTCTTAACTCTTCTCACGGCGTATGCTAATAGCATTGGGGTTTTTTTAGAGTCAATCGCCAGTCATCCATCACCATGTGGTTAACACGGTCAATGTTTTCCCCGTAGGTGGCAATTGCAGGATGTCTAGAACTTGGTTTATCAAGTCTCTTCGTCGATTTCCTACTTATGCACTGTTGATAAATTTAGAAAGCCATACCCTCATTTAGAAATTATATGTGTATGAACGTCTTTTTTCTGCAGTTGTGGTGCAGTGGATATCGGCTCGGAACGAGAACTCGGGGAACCGAATCCGAATTCCAGTTGAATTCATTGCATTCACTTACGCGCAAATACCCTTGGGAAAGGTATTAATCCGTCTCTTCCTTCCAGTTATGGGTTAAATAATAGGACAGATTGGGTTCTATAGCCTTGGTCGGCAACCAGTCTACCGCAGAAAGCAATAGCAACTTACTGCGGGATAATCTTCTGCCCAGTCAGTCATGTCTCTTTCGAGACATGATCGCCCAAGCGTGTATCACGTATGGCACTTAACTGACTGACTTGATAATACCATGATGCTATATTTGTCAATTTTCAAGAGACGTCCCTCTATTACTTTTTGAATATTTCTTTGAACAGCCAGATATCTGTTTACCATGAAATAAACAATGCAGTCATGAGCAAGAGTTGAAGTTGATCCATGAAAGTTTCTATGACTCTAGTATCGCATGTCTCATCGCGATCTCATTTTTTGTTTGCCAATCACCGTGGCTTATCAGCAATATATTTTAAAATATTATGTTTTTCTAGGAATACCACAGAGGTCTCAGAAGAAGTAGCCCAGGTATTTAAATCAGGAATTCCAGGAAGCTACATATTAGAATAGAGATTCTTGAGCCGACATCCTTAGTTCTAGCGAGTCTGTGGTAACGAGCATATTCAACACAAATGGCCACTTTCTACATTAAGGGAGTGATGATACCGTTAATAAACGTAGGCGGTGACATTTACAATTATATTATTGGGTGGGAGAATTATACGACATAATCTAGTTCTCATTTCTCTTGACATCTAGGTCTCATCACAGTGGGTACTATCACCGTGGAGTTTGAGCAGAAATGCCTGCCTTTCCTCCTGTATCCGTTCAATTAAATGACTATTTACCAGGCACCTGGTTAACCCCACCTGCAATGAACAAGGCGTGTATTTTCATTTATTGTATTATACTAGAAGCTGCCACGTTAATACTTATGATATGTCTCAAGAAAAAATAAAAAGGTTATCAATTAACGTATGTCCAGAAACATCATGGTAGATTATCTTTCATTGAAAATAATTAAATAATTGAACTTAAATTCTTGACACATACTGTTTGCGCGCACACACAAATGTAAAAAAAATAAATATTCCACTCATCTCTCTCTCTCTCTCTCTCTCTCTATATATATATATATATATATATATAATCTCATAAAAAGTACCATTATGATAACGGTGTTAAAGTAAGCACAGCTATAACGTTATTAAACATTTTCCTTGTTTATAGCACTAATTAGAAGGAAAGTATGTAATGTGTGATCGTCTCCTTACACCACAGAAAACCTTTTGGAAAAGGTCAAAACAGTGGTTCTATAGCTATTACCCTCGAAACTAATGCTCAATCTTCGTATCCTAACCTCTCCGGAAACGAAGAAAGTACGAAGAAGTTCAAGTAATGTTAAATCACTGTCGACAGTTTTGTTCGACTACAAATGCATTGTTAACCTTAGTATGCTCCGCTTGGTCAGGCTGTAAACAAGGAGTACTACTATGACATATTGCGGCATTTCTGTATGCTGTTCCTGAGAAAAAATTAAAATTTCTAGGGAGTCCTAGCTCTAGTTTTTGTAGTATTTTTTAGCCTGAGTGTAAGGTTAGTCCTTCAATGTGCTTGCAGTCTACTGTGGTTTCATGCCTCTGGTTTAAAAGCTTGTCACTATTCATATATTTAAGGATTTCGATTTTTTCTTGAAGACAAAGGAAACATGGTTCCTTTATAGATTTAGCTCTTCTTGCTTGTTTAAGGATTTTCCATTTAACTTTAGGCGTTTTATTTTCGTCTTTTAACTTCCAAAATTATTTGGAGAGAGATGTCATGTTTTGTTTCTGTTTGTTATTGAAGATTAAATATACAAATTTACATTAATTATAAAGACTCTACTTAAATACAAAAATATTCTGTACAAAATAAGCATCTCACCCCTTACCGGCTCTTCTAAGGAATCCAAAGGATATATTCTAGTCGCAAGATAATAAAAACATACATTCTAACTGTTAATATTAAATCTGTCTAGAAATCAAAGACTCTAATTAATAAACCATTTTAACTACCCACACCACTTTCTTAAAAATTCTAACGGTCAATCCACGAGACTTGTTCCCTTCTCACTAACCCCCACCAACATCCCACACACAACTGACTAAATATAAGAAAATAGGCTTTCCATTCCTATCCATACCGCCTGATGAGACATTGAAGTTTCAATGTCGAAACAAATGTAGGATTTGTAGTGGATATATATATATATATATATATATATAATTATGTACATGTTCTAAAATATAATTTATAATATATATTAGTCATCTATTTGGTGTCAGTCGGAGTCGCTACTCCCTACGCCTTAGGGAAATCAGAGAAGGGAAATTTTAACGTGTTGTATAGAAGCAGTGTATACACAACCCAGTCACCGAAAGAACTCAATTCATTACTGAAGAGCCACGACGCATATAGCAGAAGTGGAAACTGTTTTTAAGATTTTCTTCTCTAGAGAGCTCAATCGTAATGAAAGCATAATATATATATATATATATATATATATATATATATATATATATATATATATAAAGTTGATATTTAAATCAAGTAAATTCCGATAGAGACGAACTCAAATGAACGTAATTTAATTTAATAAAGTAATTTAATCTAGAAATGTTTTTAGATATTCTACAATATCATGGGTAATAGGTATTTCGCAGCAAAAAGAAAATTGCTGCTTGTCATACCCAAATGATGCAAGAGTTAATATTAAAAACTATCCAGAAAAGAAATACATACAGACACTCACGTTCCCCAATTGTGAATAAACATTCGTAACGGTAATCTACAAAAACATTTTCTCGCTTATTAAAAAAAAAAAAACAAAGAAAGAAATAAAAATAAAAATATAGAAAAATCATAAACGGAAAGAAAACAAGAAAAAGAAAAGAAAAAGAGAATGAACAGTAAAAGATGAAAGGAATTTAAAGTTAAGGTTTAGATCAAGACCAGCGTTTATTGCAATTCATTTGCTTTCTTACAAAAAACATGACATGGAAATTCAACATTAAATTTAGTTTTAAAGATAATCGGATGTATCTACGAGATACAATAACTGTAAATCATACTTTTTAATACAAATTAATATATAGCCACCAGTAGTATTATATTATAAATATAGTTATAATAATTAGCAAATAAACTTAAAAATATATAAGAAAATGATAAATAAAATATTAAAAGTCAATCTTAAACATTATTTTAAATAATAGTAATAAAATAATAATATTAATAATAATATTATGAAAAAAATCTCAAATAATAGTAATAAAATAATAGAAATAAAAATAATAAACATAATAACAAATATATATAAAAAATTTTAACACCAACAATAATGATAATAATATTAATATTTCCGACGATTTTAATGAAAGAATAACAGAATACAGTGGGCGAACAAATTATTATTTTTAAAGTTCATGGCAGTAATAAACTTTTTTCCATTAAATTTTGATTTTTTAAAATTATTTTTGTTGCCAGGCCTAGTGATGGTAGCAATTTTTTTTCTTTTAACAAATTACTCTCTAAGTTTAGTGATGGTTTTTCCGTTGAACAGCTGTTACGTCCAAGCTTTTTTTTTTTTTAAACCAGCATCTTTCTCTTTGAATTTTTTTCTGTATGAAATTCTGTTTTACTATTTTAACATAAACATGAATTTTTCTTCATATATTATTTAATTTATCTGTTTCTTCTTTAAATGATCCTAATAAAGAGAATCATCAGTTTTCTTATTCATATTTCCCTTGGTTGTCGATATTTCTAAATAATTTCTTTTTTAAACTATTATAATTTTATTAAAAACAGACACCAAAACAAAACAAATGAATAAAATACGATGAAAAACAGTTTGATTATAATTTCTACGATATTCTTTTTTAGAAAGAATACGTAATTATTTATATATTTATTTTTAATT
This sequence comes from Ascarosepion bandense, assembly GCA_037127315.1. Lineage (NCBI taxonomy): Eukaryota > Metazoa > Mollusca > Cephalopoda > Sepiida > Sepiidae > Ascarosepion > Ascarosepion bandense. The sequence goes on from JBBBDQ010001184.1 coordinate 585,866, forward strand.
ATTTATTCATTTTATTTACTTATTTAATTTATTTCATTTTGATAACACTCTTTTTGATGTCTTCAATGAAAAAATAACTGATACAGTGGACGAACAAATTATTATATTTATTTTAAATCTCACAGCACTTATAAACTTAAACGTATGTCAACTTTTTTTTTCCATTAATTTTTTCCTTAACAATTATTTTTCTTACAAGGACAAGTGATAGTAGCAAAAATTTTTTTAAACAAATAATACTCTAGTATAGTGATGTTTTGTTTCGTTGAGTGGCTGCTACGCCCAAGTTGTTTTAAAAAAAAACAGAGTTTTTCTCTTTGAATTTCAATCGCATCTCTGTCAGCTGCCGCTTGGCAACCCATTAGAAGAGAGAAAACTCCGAACAACAACCCGTAACTAAAGGTGTTAATCGTGCCGAAAGTGAATGGCTAGTGCGTTTGAGGTCACAAACGACCCTCTACAGGCTTCGTGACCCTGTTTGTAAAGGACCGTTATCCAACGTGCTGGGCAAACTTGGATGGACTTTTCGACCCGTGCGTCACTCGTGGGAAAGTATGAGAAATACAAATAGAAATAAAAAGTCCAGTATGGCTCTTCCAGTGGATAAACAGGGAGCCCGTCCTTCAGGTGGGAACCTACCTGAGGTCAAAAAATCTGCCATAGGAGCAAACCCCTATACAAAGAATGAATCTTCAGGTCTCAACAACTAGGATAATTCTCCAGCTAGATCTATAACCGTATATTTAAAGAAAGAAAAATAAAATGGTCTCGCGAAGAGTACAAAGTCGTTATGACTGCATTTCATGAAGCGTTACTCAAACCTAAAAAAGACAACACTCGCTAAACATATGATATTTGGCGAGAAAATGTTGGACAAGCAAATAGAAAGTACATTGACGAAAATAAATGAGTCAATGTACGAAGATACATCATGCGAATTAACCGATTGACAGAGGTTGAAATTAATGAGATAAAAGAATTGCAACCAGAATAGACGAATCAATAAAATATGAAACAGAATCAGAATCAGAAATAAAAAGTAGTAATATGCAACTAGCCACAGGTAATAATGTAGAAACCGTGATACACAAAAATGATTGTGAAGATAATGCTGTAAGTTTAGAAGTGCTGGAAAGGTGTGATCTGAGTCAGTTACAAGACGCTCAATAAAACGAGTTCAGAACACATTGAACTGAATTATTTTTCGAAAAACAAGAACAGTATACAAGAAGCCAAGGAAGAGATCAAGAACCATATAAGTCAAATACAAAATATTGCAATGGAGGAACGAGAACAGCTCCCAAAATTACAACCAACAAAGCATAACTTCGAAACTATTAAGCTCAAATTAATTTTGGATGAAGAAAACAATCATATATATCTCAATGAAGCAAAATATGCATCAGCAATAGCAGCAACAAAGAGATTGAACATCAAATTAAAAACAACGCAGTCTCGCAGACATGAAGATCCACCTTGGAAAAGAAAAATATAAAAAGAAATCGAACAACTTAGAAGTGAACTATCAGTACTCGATGAACTGACAAGAGGAATAAATGTAAGAACTAGAAAAGGCAGAAGAGTCGAAAGAAAATAAACATTAAAAATGAAAATGAAGTCCTATCAACTAAGGAAAAAATAAAGCAAACAATACAACTGAAGGCTCAAAGAATAAGACGATATGAGAAAAGATCAAGATTCTACAGACAAAACAAATTTTTTCAACCCGATGCAAAGAAATTTTATAGGGAAATAGGTAAAAAAGAATTGAAGTAACACTCCCTCCCCTCCAAAATGGAAAAAGTTATACAGTTCTGGGAAAAAAAATATAGGCTTGCCCTAAAGAACATAACATAGAAGTACATTGGATTGCACAAAAAATAGAAAGAATAAAAAATAAAGCAGAACAGACATGGGCTGGAATCACAGAAGAGGATGTTAAATGTGCACTGAAAAAAGCACAGAATTAGAAATTTCCAAGTATAGATAAAATTCCTAACTTTCGGCTATATTATTTAAATACAGCACATAAATAACTAGCCAAAGAACTTCAAGAAAGGGTTAACAATCCCACTAAAATTTCTGCATGAATGACCAAAGAAATTACATTTCTTCTACCTAAGAATAGTGACACAGACAACCCGAAAAGCTACAGACCAATTACATGCCTTCCGACAACATACTAACTATTAACATCTATTTTAACGAAACAGACATTTTTCTTCTTGGAAATAAATTATATATTACCGGTTGAACAAAAAGGGTGCAAACGTGGCTGTTACGGATGCAAAGACCAATTGCTTATTAACAGAATGATCCTGGAAAACTGCTACAATGCAAAAAAATTCTTAGTACTGCCTCAATAGATTATCGTAAGGCATTTGATAGTGTACTATATTCCTGAATCTTAAAGATTTTAAATATATAAAAGATATTACACGTCTTCATCAATTTCTTCAAACAATGCATGCTGATATGGAAAACAACCCTTTACCTCAATCATATAAATGGAACCTGGTGAAATAAACATTAAAAGAGGTATATTTCTGCATATCATTAATAGCACTAACCAGTCAACTTTAACAAGACAAAATGTGATTATAAAATAGCCCAAAAGAAAATAAGCCATCTATTTTACATGGATGACTTAAAATTGTATGCTAAGAATGATAACGTAAACTTTAAAATGCTTCAGCGAAAACATTGGAATGAAATTCAATTTGATTAAATGTGCTAAAGCTACAGTTTTAAGTGGATCGCTACAACAAACATCCTCAATTAGCTTAGACAAATAATAATAATAATAATAATAATAATAATAATAATAATAATAATAATAATAATAATAATAATAATAAAGACCAATTACATGTCTTCCGACAACATATAAACTACTAACATCTATTTTAACAAAACAAACATATTTATTCTTAGAAAGAAATGACATGATACCGCTTGAACAAAAAGGGTGCAAACGTGGCTGTTATGGTTGTAAAGACCAATTGCTAATTAACAAAATGATCCTGGAAAACTGCTACAGTACAAAGAAAAATCTTAGTACTGCCTGGATAGACTACCGAAAAGCATTCGATAGTGTGCCACATTACTGGATTTTAAAGACTTTAAATATATACAAGATATCGCCCGTCATCATCAATTTTATCAAACAGTGCATGTCTATATGGAAAACAACCCTTTACCTCAATCATATAAATGGAACCTATAAGTCTGATGAAATAAACATCAAAAGAGGTATATTTCAAGGTGATTCTTTATCTCCCTTACTATTCTGCATATCATTAATAGCACTAACCAGTCAACTTAATAAGACAGAATGTGGTTATAAAATAGGACAAAAGAAAATAAGCCATCTATTTTACATGGATGACTTAAAGTTATATGCTAAGAATGATAATGAGCTGGAAGGTCTTCTGCAAACTGTAAAATGCTTCAGCGAAGACATTGGAATGAAATTTAATTTGAATAAATGTGCTAAAGCTACAGTTTTACGTGGATCAATACAAGAAACATCCTCAATTAGCCTAGACCCTGCTGTAACAATAAAAAAATTGAAACCAGAAGAAGCTTATAAATACCTAGGTGTAAATGAGAGCGAAAACATTCACCATAAAAAAATGAAAGAAATAGTGCGTAAAGAGTACTATAGAAGGCTACGAATGATATTAAAAACTGAATTAAATTCACAGAACAGAGTTATGGCCATTAATAGCCTTGCAATCCCAGTTGTCCAATATAGCTTCAACATCTTAAACTGGACTCTAAACGACATCAGACGAATGGATGCTAAAACAAGAAAGCTTCTTTCTAAGCATAAGATGCATCATCCAAAGGCTGATGTAGACCGTCTATACATACCCCTTAAAGAAGGTGGAAGGGGTCTTATTCAGCTGGAATTGTCATACAAGACAACTATTGGCTTACTAACATACATAGAAACAACAAAGGATTGGATGATACAATTAGTAAGGCAACATGAAGAAAGAAAGAAAAAATATTCAATAATAAAAGAAGGCAGTAAATACAAACAAGATTTACAGTTAGTAGATTCTGTAGAAAAGCAAAACAGAAGCCAAGAACCAACTATTGCGGGAAAAAATATGAAAATGAAAGCCAAAGATAAAGCTCTTGAAAAGATGAAACAGCGCTGGCAAGAAAAACCTCTGCATGGCCAATATCCAGTACGTGCCAATAAATCCAATGTTGACAAAGTTAATACTCATCGATGGTTACGTGCATCTGGATTAAAGTCTGAAACTGAAGGATTTATACTTGCAGCACAAGACCAAAGTCTTTTCACGAGAAACTTTCAGGCAAATATTATGCATAATAATATGGATCCAAAATGCAGGTTTTGTGATAAATACCAAGAAACAATAGACCACCTAATCTCAGGCTGTTCTGTGCTTGCCCCAAACGAATATAAAAATCGCCACGATAGAGTTGGGCAATATTTACATTGGGCAATGTGCAAACATTATGGAAAAGCTGTAAACAAACACTGGTATGAACATCATCCAGCACCGGTTACAGAAATAGAAGATGTAACCATTCTATGGGATTACACCATCTACACAGACAGAAAAATTGAAGCAAACAGGCCAGACATTATTGTTAAAAACCAGAAGGAGAAAACTTGTCTATTAATTGATATGGCTTGTCCAGCGGATTGTAACATAGCAATCAAGGAATTTGAAAAACTGTCAAAATATAAAGACCTGGAAATTGAAATAGAAAAAATGTGGAAATTGAAAACAAGAGTTGTGCCAGTGATAGTAGGCGCACTTGGAATGATAAAAAATGGAACAAAACAACACATTGAAAGAATCCCTGGAAACCCCAGCTTAAGAGACATACAAACAATTGTCTTATTAAGTACAGCCCACACACTAAGGAAAACTTTATCTATGTAATGCTGAGGATGATAGGGAAGATAGAAAAACATGAAATGGAGCCATAACAACACGCCACTACCTGCCTTAGGTCTCCCGGCAGACTTGGTTGGTAGAAATCGAAATATGATGAAAAATGACATAATAATAATAATAATAATAATATTATTTTCGACGACTTTAATGAAACTATAACAGAATACAGCTGGCGAACAAATTATTATTTTTAAATTTCATGGCAGTAATAAATTCAAACATATGACAACTTTTTTGTTCTATTAAATTTTTATTTTTATTTTATCTTAACAATTATTTTTGTTGCAAGGACTAGTGATGGTAGCAACAATTTTTTTTTCTTTTAACAAAATACTCTCTAAGTGATGCTTTTTTCGTTGAACGGCTGTTACATCCAAGTTTGTTTTTTTAAAACCAGCGTCTTTCTCTTTGAATGTTTTTTTTCTGAAACATTACCCTGAAAAGATATATATATATATATATATATATATATATATATATCTTTTCAAGGTAATGTTTCCGGGTTCTTTTATATATTTGCAGAAACACTCACACATGCGATGTGTAACTAGACGTAAGAAAATGATACAGTGAATAAATTAAGTAAGCAGTCTTATTTAACAGCTGTTTGTATTCATAGTAAATTATAAGATAATTAAAATACAAATATTTTAGTGAGTTTTTTCGTGAAATCACATTTGCAAATTTTCAAATTTTAGATATTCGTAATTTATTTGTTCTAATATTTTAGAAGTAGAAAAGTTTTAATGATTTAAAACAACTTAAAATCTGATGAAGATGTCTGCGAGTAAGTTATTTCAACAGATATCACATAAAAAAAAATGATCGGTGCCTTGTATTAAACTGGTTTTCAAAACTGTAATTATTCTATATTTTTCCTTGAAAAAGTTATGAATTCATCTCCTACCCAAACTATAAACTATATAGTATGATTCGCATCTAGAAAATTCATTTTTTCACTGAGAAACTTGTTAAAATTTTCACTTGTAAGCGAGAATAATTAATCTTCCAAACCATATATGTTTGGGTTTTAAATACCCACAAGAAATTGATAGACCATAACAAGTCGATCAATCTTTAAACAATCAACCAATATTTTAGTTTGAAAACGAATATGTCTGTGTTTGTTTCAATAATTTACTGTACATGATATAGTGTTTTAAATTTTAGTTAAAGCCAAACGAGAGTATTTTTTAGAATGAATGCCGGAATAATTATTAAATTCTAATTAAAATACTCATAATGTGCAGCTCCTAATATTTAAGAGGAAAATTTATTTAACATATGTTTAAGCTCCTCAAATACCATAATTGTTTCATATACAACGCGAAACTGAAGGCTAGTAAAATATTTAAAAATAGAGCACTGAACTATCTTGGCAATTCCTACTAATTAAAATAATTTATTGTGTCTAGAATTTTTTAGAATTATATTTGAAATCAGTGTATCTAAGATTATCACAAAATTTATTACAACTAATTCTAAAACAATAAACTGTTGAAATAGTTCAACACAAAATAATCACATAAATTTGAAAGAGAAATGTACTTTTTCACAACGATGCATAGGAAAAGTATCGAGGAATTTAAATAACATGTTATGTTAATGCAAAAGTTATCTTTTACAAAGCAATACACTCAACGCATTAGTTGTTGACCGTAGTTTGATCATGAATTCGATTTAAGAAATGTTGGTTTCATTAAGAAAAGGAAAGCAATTTAATATGACTGAATTGTATAAAAATTGCTTTAACTGATCGATTATCCACAGCTAACACATTACTAAATAAGTCCCAGGTCTGACATCTAGATGGCGTTACTAATAAAGAATCCACATGATTTTTATAAATTTACCTTCAAATAGCACTAACAAAATTTAGGCCAAATCGGATTATTAGTTTACGAATTACAGTTATTTAATTAAAGATACTGTTGCAAATTTTCAAAACAATGGAAAAATCTGAATTTCGTTTATTTATAAAGCATTGCTTTCTGATATGAAAAATACTGTTCAAGCAAGGCAATTACTTTGTAAGTATTATTCGGCCTCTGCTTCCTCGGAAAGAACAGTTAAGTGGTGGTATGTTGAATTTAAACGTGGCCATACAGATACAAATAATGCTGAACACTCTCCCAAAATCAGCAGTTGTCCCGGAAAACACTAAAAAAGTCCACAAACACGTGTTGGCCGATCGTAAATTTAAGTTACGCGAGAGAGCAAAGATACTGAACAAAGTAGAAGGCAGTATAGTCACCATTTAGAATGAATATTTGTCAATAAGAAAGGTGTTGTCAAAGTGGGTGTCACGTTTGCTCATAGTCGATCAAAAACAACAACACGTAGATAATTCAGAGCGTTATTTGCAACAGTTTCAACGCAACAAGAAGAGGTCTTTGCGTAAATATTTGACAAAGGATAAAACCTGGATACACCACTTTACTCTGGAGTCAAGTTGACAGTCAGCTGAAAAGACAGCAGCAGGTGAAAGCCGTCCAATGCAGGATATTTAATAATAAAAGTGATAAAGAATAAAACAAATATATAATGTAAATAAATGATATTAGATCGACTATATAACAAGACATATCTGAAAAAGTTAAATTTAAAACTTTAGTCTTTCAACATATTCAACGTTTCTTATCTACGCCACAAAAATGCCTTGTAATTAACTTTTACGTCTTTCTATTTTCCATCCTCTTCATATGCATAAATAATTACATTCACAAAAGCATAACTTTGATCCTAAACGTGTCATACATACAAATTATTTTACTTTGTCATTAATTTTTTATAATATATATATGTATATAAATATGCCATTTGTCAGTCTCCCTCTTTATAATATAAAAAGAGAACCACTAGTAATATTCAAACTAATGCAGATTTGGAAAAGTGGTTGGGAAGTCAGAATCAATATACACCTATATTTTTTAGATTATGTAATCGTTTGACAAATTTCAACACAACAAAATCTTCGAACCTGAAGGTAAGTTTTATTTATTAGATAAACACAACTTATGATAGAAACAAACTGTCTGCGTGCGGATAGAAAATGAATTCAGTAAATACACAAGAATAGAATTGGTTGTAATCTCAACAGATTTATTCAACTTTAATAGGAAAGTAATCCTGAAGGAATTAGAAGTCTTAAGCGGATTCATTATTGGCAACCACAATCTAAATAATTAAAAATATGCACATGGCACTTCTGATAGGAGAAACGGAAAGGAAATAAGAACACCTACAGAGTAAGGAAATGTGCTTGTATAATTTGACACTGACTGGACATATTAAAGTAGACATAGAGAGAGACTTCGAATTATCTACTTCTTTAAATTGTTGTCAATCGAATAAACAGAGAAAGAGAAATAAAAAAAGAAACACATTAATATGAGCAACAACATACAGAAAGTTGTGACCACCACGTCCTATATAGACACGACAGATGAAAGATTGTCATGACAGCTTGCTGTACAAAGCGCTGAATGATTTAGCAAGTTTACAATAGCGCACTGCATAAACGATTTGACAGTATTCAATAGCCATGTTAGGCGATATTTTACAGGATACTAATTTGTAGCCAGTGAGGTAAAGATAATCCTCCAATTTTCACTTTTCTTACTTTTAATCAGTGATGATGTTAAGTATAATTCATCAAATTAGCTTTCTAATACTCTCAGGTATTTTTCTGATAAATACTTGTAAAAACAGGTACCTAATGAATTAAAGCATTTATTAGTGACTTTGACTTCATATAATTCTCAGTTCAATCCCTGGATCGGGCAGTGTCTACCTGGACTTAGTGAAAAAGAAGCGAGCATTAACTTAGCAGTACTAAATAAGAAATAGGGAGGATATCGCTTCATATGGACAGCAGAACAGGAACAACCTAACACGTAGTTTAGATAAATAATAATTCCACCTGCCCAATTTCACTCATAAATTTTAGATCTACTCATGGTATATTCGTGACATTAAAAAGCCGCCTTGACAAACAGAGGATGGTGAGATCCAAACCCGGGTTTCATGGTCAGAAATCGAGTGTTCTAGCTACTCGTCCAAGATCTTTTGCTGGTCGAAAGTAGCTGAAGAAAAAAGACAGCAACAAATCTGATTTCTTTTTTTTAATCGGTCTCATCCCATGCAAGGCAGAAAGGCCACTAAAACACAATGTGTTACAAGACTTTGAAGTATAAGTAACTAAAATATTGATAATGAACAGAAAGAAAAATAGTAATCAGAAGAAGAACAGATATTGACTGACATTTATTTTTTGCAAATTGAGCTTGGCCGAAAAGGATAAAATCTGAAGCGAATTCCAAAAGCAAGGAGGAAAGGAAAGTGTTATCCTCGAGTTTACATCTATCCAGATCAACTGTAAATTGATGAGAGCTAGTTTGGGACTATAGCGAAGTGTTTATCCGAAATTAATTATATAAAAGTAACAGAGAGGCAACTTATCAGCGGTGAGAAGGAGACTGAATCCGTGCCGCCAGATCAGGATTACTAATTTCTTCTTTGGAACAAATCTCACTTCTAACTTAGGCAGGGATACTGTTGATGAGCCAAAAGTAAAGTTTGAGGAAAATTTACTGGCAAATCATTTGGCTTTATTAGTAGAGGTTAACACCTTAAAATGATTAGAGATGGGAGGAATACAGAATTTACACTTATTTGATGCCCTATTACAGAGCCAGCGCTAATCCAAAGGATTTAGAGACAATTTTGTGCCTCATTCTTTCAGGGAAAAAGACTTAGATTTATCAAGTCCTCACTAACATTTATGATCAGTAACAAATACGCACTTGTTGCGATGAGTGCTGTCACGATGTTATTGCTGAAAATAGTGGTTTCTGTGTGCTATAGGTGACGATCATGTTTGTGTGAACCAAGGAGAGGATTGATGTTTCGCGTGGTATTACCGATAAGGGATGAAAGCTTTCATGCCGGGTTTCATCCAGGAAGAAACGACAATTTTACAATTTTCGATTAGGAGGTTAAAGATGTCAGTTCAAAGGGCGTCACAAAAAATTCACCGATGAAGTCCCAGTCAGCATGCTGGTAACGGAAGGAGGTCATATTAATAGAGGGTTCCTGTTTAATAGAAGATTGGAATTAAATATCAATATTTACCACTCAGTCGTCCGAATTATCAAGGAGCTTGGACAAAGCGAGGAGAAAACGTAATAATTGGACAAAGTAGAAACTTCTCTTGCTCGATTTTGCTAGGGAAAAGAGTTAGGAAGTCGTCGATTTGAATAAAGTAGTTAGCAGTAAAAAATTGAATGCCTGAATATCAGCAACATTGGTACATTTAGAATGTTTAAGTGATGTGTCATTGTGAGCATAAAAATCATCGAAGACAAAGATTGTCGCAGATGAGGGTTGAAAGATGCCTTTTCTATACTACATAAATATTATTCGAAAATTATAAAAATACAAATAAAATAATAAATAAATAAATAAGTAAAGATGTGGAGTGAATTCAGCGAATGTATATTTAATTAATTTTGCTTCGTGAATATATCTTTTATAGCGATTTTCTAAGCACAACATAGATGTGGCACGAGGTCGAAAGTATAGGGGAAACAGTGACAACCAAACTCAGTAATCAATTACAACGATTTTAGCGAGAGAAACTTGGTAGCCATTACATCATGCCGATATGCACACACACACACACACACACACACACACACACACACGCACACACACACACACACACACACACGCGCGCATATATATCATATATATATATATATTCTGCCGAAAGATTTGGAATTATATTTTCTTTCCCTCAGTTATGAATTATTGACTTTTACGAGTATGTATAGCATTGTTGCAATGAACTAATAAAGCAAATAGATATCCCGAAACATATACCGGTAGAATATAGAATAATTGTTGTACATTTTTTGTTTAAGCATATGTAACACAGTCCAACGGCACACCAATATATATATATTACTAATTTATGCCGAAGGGTAAATGTGCTCTCTAACTATATCAGACATTCAAAGAAATGGCAATTACCTTAATTTGACTATTTTAGAATTCAGCCAATGAAAATTAGTTTACAGTTACTGCAGACATACATCTGGCTATTTAAGTTGTTGAATTTCTCTCTATTTTTATCTTCTCAGAGGCAAAGTGGCTTGACGTTTTCTTAGTTTCTGTTCGTGTTATTTACTTTTATAATTCGTTCAATCTTTTCTATCATGTACTAGAAATTATATACGTGTAAAAATATCAAGGTGTTTGGTGGTTAATAAAGTTCATGGAAAAATACAATAATTACTTTTATATGTTTTGGAAATTTTGTTAAAGTGCAGAAGATTATTGATGTGGAAACGATTGGATTTTCTAATTGTGTAAAAACAAAACTGTCTATGAGTATGGACTTTTGTGAATTTGGCATACTTTTTGAAACAGAAATCTTGCCGCTATTGTATTCTAATAACTTTTGAAGATGCCGAAAGAAAAATAATTTGTACTTTGAAAGAAAACAAACTAAAAATAAATGTTTATTGATCGTTTGTAGCGCATGCTCTGATCGATACCTACATGATCTTTGTATTTCTGTTGATTTTACCATAATAGCAAACACAAGAATAAACATCACTGAAGTATCCCGGTGTGTTGCTGCACTGTTTGAGATATGCTTAAAAATTGTATAGTGTATATTTTATTTAATGTTGATGTATGTCCCTGGACTTATGTTTGCTTTATCAGTGAAATGCAACAATGCTATATATACTTGTAAGCAACAATATTTAATCTCTCTTAGAAAGAGGTAATTCAAAACTTTTAAATTTATATATTTAAGGTATATTTACGTATCAAGTATTAATAAACAATCCTGTGCATATCGGAAGCAGATATTTTTTTTCGAACGGCAAGTACACGTGTCTGGGTGAATAGAATGCTCGATTTTTGACCATGAGACCCGGATTCGGATCTAGGCCCTTGAATTTCTGCACATAAATATTTTAATGTATTTTTTATGATTATCTTTTTCTTTTCAGTTATTCCTTTTTCATTTCCAATATCGGTTGGCGCCTTGCTCCCGAATCTGCAGCCCCTAGATCCATAGTTTGGTACAATGTTTGCCAGTATTTATTTTTTGCAATCCTCGCTTAATTCTAGGTATTTACTATGTTTTCTCTTGTGAGTGTATTAACGCATATTCCGTTTACATATGATTCCTGACAAAATTTGAGAATATTGTCATAGCTGCTTACGGCCACATCCCAACATTGAAGCACCGGGTTCTGTGAGATCACCAAAGTTAATCAACGTCTAGCCTGTTCATTATATAAACGGAAATACCAGATGCTGTAAGCTTAGTTGTGTATGTGTGTAATGAATAATGTCTCTGAATTGTTAATGGGAGAGCCGAGTTCCAATTCCTGTTTGGTACGGACATTAACTTACGTGCACATGCTTTTGAGAAAAGTATGAAACAATCTCTTCTTTTCCAGGCATGTATTAGTTAGTAAAACTTGTATAATTAAACCATTATTACCCCGAAAAAAGTCATTAATCTAATTAACCTGCAAATTGTTAATAAGCCGTAGAAAATATATCAATTATATCTAAACAAAAAAATTATTCCGATAATATTCCGGGAATTACATTTGTTTTCCTAGATCAGCTTGCGCAGTGGATGCTTTGGTTTTTGTAGTTACGTCGATTTTAAATATATTTTAAGAAACATATCTTTTACATCATGCATTAAACAAAATATTTAAGGAATCATCATGAAGAATATAATTTCCCCTACTTTAGAAAAGGCTAAATTATTAGCCAAGGACGCTAAGGTAAATAAATACTATAGACAGTTTTTGCAGAAACTCCGCCCCCAGAAAAGCTTTAAGGGAATAATAAAATAAAAATTTTAAATATTCCATGCATATCATATTTAATGAAAAGTGTATAATTGTGTCTCTTCTATTGCTAAATTGTTTTTCATGTTGCTAGAGTTAAATTCAACTGCTTTTACGACTGTTACAAACAATCAGAGTGTATTTATAAAGAATATTTTTTAATGAATTATGTTGGATTAGCAGGGTTAAAATTGATTTTGTTAAGAAAGATTGAATGTAAATAAAGTAAATCTTAATGATACTAATCCATAAAAGTATAAGTTAAAAATGAAAGAAACGTGTATATAATAAACGTGTAATATAATAATACCTTATTATTAGTAGCAATCAGTAATAACTTTCTTATTGCATAATAATTTGGGATTCACTTGGTTTAAAAGTTTGGGATTCAATTCTTTATTTACAATTCCATAGGAGCCATCATTTCTTTTTTAATTATTTGTGAGCTGCTGTTTCCAATATCACCAGATTTGCACACTTATCGACAACATTTTTAAAGTTTATCTTCAGATTGCGCATGTTTTATTTTTCTCACTTCCGTTTACTGCAGTTTGATTCAGGCTGTTCCACTCACTTTTCAGTGACAGAAAATTGCCGATCAGCCGTTTTCTGTAGTTTTTATTTTACGCACTGGAATTTCGATTTTTTTTCCTATTCAAGTTGTGTCGTAAGTATCTTGTCTAATAGCAAAGCAAAAAATATTTTTTTTGTTAGAAAGAAAATGTCATATAGTAGCGCCTAAAATTCTGAAACCGTGTAATACAAAATGGCAATGAGTTTGATAGAACAAAAAATTCGACCATAATAGCCATAAGGATCATAAAAAACTGAACATGAAACAATTTTATCTATTCCTACAGCAAAAAAAATAAACCAGATATTTTTCTCAGAAAACCTGCAAAATATGATTGTTGCAGAGTAAAAAAAAGTAAACCAGATGTCACAAAGAAATGCATAAATGTACTTATTAGTGGTGAAGTGAGAACGTTTTCTGATATATCATAAAACATTGAAGTTAGCTCTAATAATAATCATAATTGTTTCGAAAACTGATTTTCAGCGCATGAAATTCTGTCAAAATTGAATTAGTGTTGCAACACAATCTTCTATTCTCTCTGTTACTTATGCTATATCATCTCACCTCATGTCGCTATAACCTTAGTAAATGCAAATATGAATAATCATTGCAAAATTGTTTAAACTGTTTTTAGTGTTACTTTTGTTAAAATTGATCATTCGAAACGTTTTTCTGTTGTCTTCTTCAGATATATTTATATTACGTAAAGAAAGAGAGCGGTAACTGTTTCCAGTTAACAACATATAACGATAGCTCTGGCTGGTTCGGTTCCTTACTGCCAACTACAGGCTTTTTCAGGAACCTATATCGGCATTTATATATATACACTCACACACACACACACAGAGATGATCTTCAGCTTTTACATTATCAGATAAAAATAATGCTATAGAATACATTTACTAACATATTGCAATAAGGAACTCGACAGAAGCACAATTTTAACAGCTTGATAAGCTGTTGCTATGAAAACGGTTCCTTGGTATTCTAGTCTCTTACTATCCTCTATGATCTTAATTTTTTCTCGGCTTCTTTAACTGTCAGTAATTTCTTACGCTTTAAGGTTTTAATCGCCTTGATTGAAACGAAATATTATATATTTGTACCCATACATCAAATTAGAATCAGGCAGTTGATATTTCTGGGGCGCATAATTAGAATAGAGAGTGTAGAGAATGTAAAACTCACAGTACTATTTGAAGGCAATAGAAGCAAAGGATAAGCACCAAATGAGTAAATAGATGGTAAAATAGGAACAAAGATGGATGGTAAAGTATTAAACATTGCTTAGAGTTACAAATTGTGGGAAGTTATGATCATCCATTTCCAGAAAAATATCACCAAGAGACGAATAGTATTAGCAACAAAAACTAATTAGGAAGAAGCGTTTTTGGTCAAAGAGAGAGTTGAATAATTTCGAAAATGAAAACGGGTACTTAACATTTAGGTTTTACTATAAAAGAAAATGAGCAGATATCTAAAGTCATTGCAAATAATATGAACCGTGAAGTTCGGCAGTTCGGAGATTCAACCAAATTGTCCTTTTCAAGCAAGGAGATCTGATCTGAAATAAGGTAACTTGTTGATATATGATAGTCGTTTCTTTAAGAATGTATTAATGTTGTCAGTTTTCGCCTCTATCTATGCCGGCGACACAACTATTTAATCTTTTCTTAACAGAAAGTCGGATATATTCAACAAAGGTCACATTTGTATTAGATCTTATCAATGACTAATAGCTAACGCTGGTTAGACATTCTAAGAGAAAATGCTCTTCTTAGATAATCTTTTTTTTACTTTCCATCAGGATATTACGTTAACCCACAGAAGAGTAACACATTGCAGTTTCCAGATCTAAGGCTTTCCATTGATATAAAGTTTTTGTTTTAATCATATCATCACAAGCAAGGCGATAACGCCACTGAGGCGCAGGGGGCTACGTAAGAGTAAAATGATTGGAAAAGAGAAAGCCGGAAATCGCATCCTAAACAGGAAACAAGGGATGAGCCCCTTCACCAGTTCAATAGACGTGGGTGGAGGGTGAGCCGGGCGATAATTTAGTCTATCTACTCCAATTGAAAAAAATAAAGAAAGAGTGAAAAGATTGGAAAAGAGAAAAACGGAAATTGCTTCCTAAACAGGAAACAAGGGATGAGCCTCTTCACCTGTTCAATAGACGTGGGTGGAGTGTGAACCGGGCGATAGTTCAGTCTATCTATTCCAATTGAAAAAAATAAAGAAAAGAGTGAAAAGATTGTAAAAGAGAAAACCGGAAATCGTATCCTAAACAGGAAACAAGAGATGAGCCTCTTCACCTGTTCAATAGACGTGGGTGGAGTGTGAACCGGGTGATAGTTTAGTATATCTACTCCAATTGAAAAAAAAAATAAAGGAAAGAGTGAAAAGATTGGAAAAAAGAAAACCGGAAATCGTATCCTAAATAGGAAACAAGGGATGAGCCTCTTTACCTGTTCAATAGAAAAGTGCAACGATTAAATTAAAGCATTTGCTAGCTCTGCGTCTGCATCGCGCAAGACAGTTTTTTTAGACAATTTATACATCTACAAGTCATCCAGGAATTATATATTACTGTCACATCTGGCCTGGTAATTCTATGATGTTATTTAGAGGTTCTTGACAATATCCAAAGAATCTAAACTGTTATTAGTCCTGGCATCATGCCTGCAGTTACTTTTCCATTTGCGTAACGTAGCTTCCCTGTGCTATTTCTATAAATCTCTCTATGATATCTGTCCTGATCAGCTTTCCTCTTTGGCAACTCCACTTTACGATTTTAATTACAGTACTTGATGAGTAACCAAATTTCATCATTTTATATTTGAAACTGTTAAATGTAATTAAATGGAATAATCTCTCTCTCTCTCTCTCTCTCTCTCTCTCTCTCTCTCTCACTCTGAATCTTGTTCATTTTCTATTCTCTTTAATAATGTTTTTTACCATTTCTTCTGCTCTCAATAATCCCTTGCGTTTTGGTGGTTATATTGACTTACTTCGGGTTGAAGGATTTAAAAATTCGCATAACGAGAAAATACATAAAAATTATGTTTGAATATAGCTTATAGTGTAGTAGAGATAATAGTGAGATAGTTGAAACTTTAAACATTCGTAAACTTCTTCATAAGATCTTATCGAAGAAAAAAGAAATCTGATGAATACGTGATATATAAACTAGAAAACTATAAGTATCTGAAACAACCCTCAGGCAGAAATGGTAGATCTATAAAGTGCTTTATAATTCGATCACCAAGAATAGCGACTAGGTAGTGTGCTTATGAAAAAATATAATAGCAAAAAATTCTGAGGAGAAAAGAGGAAAAGCATTTTCGTACAGACAATAAAAGGATAACTGTTATAGAAATAGTGGGAATTATTATATTAATAAAATAATTCTAAAAAGCTAAAATTTATAATTTAGTATTAAGGAAAAAATCGACCAAGGTAATAAATGTTTACTTAAAACTGTATTGAGGTTAAATACAATTAAAATTATGAAGGCATCACCAAATATTGACGGTAAGAGTGTATTGCCTTATTGGTCATTGTTAGGTATGAGAATATAACGGTAGGCACATTGAACAAAACAAAAATGCACTTGATTTCCTCAAGGAGAAAATTTACTGAATAGTTCATGAATAGGATATATAAATAAAAGGTTGGGCAAAGATAAGAGATCTAGAAAAACACAAACCGAATCACCGTTTGCACATTATTATAGAATGACGAGAGTAAAATATCATATAGGTTACATTGACATTCAAAATCCTAGTCGCCAAACAAAGATATAATTCAAACAATATATTAAGTCAGTTAAGTGCCATAAGTGAAACACGCTTGGGCGATCATGTCTCGAAAGAGACATGACTGACTGGGCAGAAGATTATCCCGCAGTAGGTTGCCATTGCTTTCTGTGTTAGATTGGTTGCCAGCCAAGGCTATAGAACCCAATCTGTCCTGTTATTTAACCCATAACTGGAAGGAAGAGACGGATTAATACCTTTCCCAAGGGTCTTTGCGCATAAGTGAATGCAATGAATTCAACTGGAATTTGAACACGGCTCCCCGACAATATATTACGTGGCCTAATTTTTGAATGTGGCCAACGAAATTCTGTCACTGTTATAACTTGAAGCCTGTTGTAAAAAAGAATGTATTATAACTGCCGAACATTTATATCTGTAAATATACTCTTACTGAGATACGACCAATTCAAACCGGGTAGGCAACATAATATACCATAATGAAAGAGCTAGTCCCCATATTATACCGGCATAAGGATATGGTTTCTTTTGTGGAAATCATACAAAAAAAAAGGATCAAATATAATTTTAAGCCGTGTCACTTCATGGCATGGATGTTCATGGTTTTCCAAAGATTCTACATCTTCTTTATATGCTAATTAGCATGTCGCCAACTTAACGATGGCATAGTGGATTTCATTTGCTCTCTCTCCTCTGTTTTTCATTCAGAATTGTCCTACATATTACTTGCTATTTAATCTATGACTGGGGGCGGGGAGATAAAGATATAGAATTTTTCCTAGAGGAACATTTGTGCGAAAATGAAATCAACAAAATAGGGGAAAATTTGAATTCGGTTTATCCATTTCACTTTTCATTCCGATTATCTTTACGCTACCCACACATACTTATCTTGATCAAATTTATTTGAACCCCAAGCAAAGTGTTCCCAGTGGGGCACATGTTGAGTTCTTCATTAATCATATATTATCGAATATGAGATGTCTTTTCATCATACCAGCTATGACTCACTTCAGTCACATCTCGTTACTGAAGACGACCCTACAATTTAAACAAATCGTACAGTAATAGAAAAATAGTTAAAATTAAAAAGACAGTGATGAAATAATTTGACTCAGAAATATTAGATTGTTCAGAAAATGACGCCTGATTTTACAATAACAATTTTGTGTTCTAATATGTTATCATAACAGTTTTACAACAAACATGTTAGTCATTCCTAATGACTACAGTGCCTTCTTACTTAAATTTATATCACTCTATTTCAGAATTTAACTTAAAACTTTAAATACATCTCAACTTGAACATGAAATAAAGAGATAAGTTTCGGATGATTTCAAGGTTGGTTATAGTGATTCTCAAAATAATGTTATTATTAGAATTAAGGATCCACAATACGGCGATGTTTTCAGAAGATCTACAGTGAGGATACGAGTTTTGAAAATCAAGGTGATAGTGGGCGTTCATTTACATTTGACTATAAACTCCTGTTAATAGTCGAACTAAACCCATGTCATTCTGAGAAATATCTCAGATAATGACTATCAGCATTTTAAAAAAATCAAACTATCCCTAGAAAATTGGCAAAAGAAATAAACACAATAAATACGTTTCACATGTTTTCAATGAAAGTCAGTTTGACGTTTTAAAATGCATTTGATGCTGCATCATCGAAATTTTAATCCATTTTTTTATTTGTTTTTTTTTCTTTTTTTTTCGAATTAGTGACTTGTCATGAAAAAATGAATTAGTTATAGCATTCGCGATCAGATTAATAGCTTGATCATGACCAAAGACCTAAACACATTCCAATACCAATATTGCACCAAGAGAAGTGTATGAAAAGTGTGGTGGTCCACCATTGGCGCCATCCATTACAACTTTCTGGAATCTAACCAGAGCCTGGTTTGAATAAAGTTTACTGCCAGCAACTAAGTAAAATGCACATTATGTTTTAAAAAATGCAACCGGCTGATTAATCAACGAGCTCCATTTTAGCTTCATAACAATGTTTGACCATATGTTGCCAGGGTTACACTGCAGTAGTTCACATATATAAGATACGAAACTTCCTTATTCTCCTAATTCTTGGTCTACTTCCTATCATATTTTAAAAGCAACTTGGCAATTTTCTAAAATAAAAGACATTCAATTGCAAAGAAGCTTCAGACACTACATTCACAGATTTTTTGGCGCCAAAACTTTAACAGATTTTTGTAAAAGCACAAATAACCTTATAAATTAATAACAGAAATATGTAGATGTTCAGGATCACTATTTTGATTAGTTTAAACACTGTTCAGATGCATTAGGAAATAAAAGTTTTTTTTATTAAATAGGACATTATATTCCGACCAACATAATACTACAGAAACAAATCTTATTCAACTCATGAAATAGGTATAGTTATAAATAGGAAGAAGATATATATATATATATCTACCAGTAAATTTATCCATGCATGTTGAAAGTGTCAAATGGATCTAGAATTAATGAATATGTGAGCATCGTGTCCTTGATGTATGTGAGTGCCTAGGGAATGCCAAAACAGCTACAAAGATATGAGTGAAATTATTCAAACTACTGCAGAGGTCAAAATGACAAAAATAAGGCATGACTTTTTATTTGATATTATTACTCGATCTTCAGTTAAAACTCTCACTATTTCTTGCGTAAATATATCAAACATAACTAGATAGAACTTTTTAGCATTATGAAATATTCGCACCTGAAGTTTTCTACTTCCTGTTATCAATATCAATTATTATTTTACCCCTAAATTTAGCTTATCGTTGATAGTAGTTGGAGTCCAACTGTAACCCAGTTTAACAATGTCAATTATCTTGATTTAAATTTAACGTTCCGAATTTATTAAACCAATAATATAAGTCCATTTAGTAAAGAACACTTTTCGCTTATGAAGAGAAACGAATTAGCGTAAGCAACAGGAAGCAAACGTATCTTTGAGAGTTGAAGCACTTAATTCTTAACAATACAATGGGTCCATCGTAGAAATCTATTGCAATGATGAAATTGATCTTGAAAGTTGTTATCAGTTAGAGATCTTCGATGCTATAAATGGCCAATAAATATCTAAATTAAAGAAAGGTGGGGTGTAAGATATGAACTATCAATGCATTATCCTTGTGGATACAAGTACAAGTAGCACAATTTGAGAATACGAAGAATACAGATGTAATAATTGGTAAAGATAAAATTGTTATATATATATATATATATATATATATATATATATAGTTAATTTATGTACGGATGTACCTGCATATGGTCATATTTGAGTTTATGTGTCATTTGCATATGTATGTGTGTGTCTCTTTCTGCTTTTATCGGAATTTTATGTTCTTTAATTTTTTTTAAAATCTCATGAGATATTGTGATTACTTTCTCTTAATATGTTCATTTCATATTGATACAATCATTTTCTAATTCTTTTACCTGAGGCAAATTAAATTTTCCTCAAATTTTTTCGATACGTCATTGGTGACACTATATTTTGATATTGTGTATCCAGTATAGGGTTCTATTGTCATTTACCGGACGATAAGAAAATAATCGAGTTTTCATTAGCTTAAAGAGAAGAAAGTAGCGATTTATCACTCGCTTGCTAATTATCTTGTTTTTGCTTTTTGCACAAAAGTAAATAATATTTAAATTCCCTATCGTTGATTAATTCTTTTTATTCGAATCTATTAATAGCGTCAATGAAATTAGAATATTTAGTTTAATTGTTTTATATATATATATATATATATATATATATATATTGGTAAATAGAGAAATAACGATAATGTAAAGTTTTTCGAATGACCCAAAACAGCGGAACAAATCGAGTAGATGTGATTCCAAGTCACCGTCTTTTCACCACGGTCTTCTATGGATGCAAGAATATCATGAAATTGTCCTTGAATAAATAAGAAAATTTTAATTACATGAAAAACTTTGGCAATAAAAACCACTCCAAGCGAATTTGTTTGCAAGAAAAATGAAAACATTAGTACTACCATAAAAAAGATCAAAGCAGTAATATGTATTATTGAATTCACTCATATAAAATACATAATTAATATAACGCATGGGCTGGGGGTCTACGTTAGTGAACACCTCCCTATAGCTAGGGTGACTTCACTCGAATCTACTGACCACCAATATGTATGTCTCCGTCTGTCTCTCCTCAGTTCGGTTAGTTACCTTTTCTTTCTTTACCGTTCTCCCTGCTCTCCTGACTGCTCCCTTTTCGATAGCATTGCTGACAACATAGATAAGGCTATTTCCTACCACCCATTCGATCAGATATTTGTATTCGGAGATCTTAACGCCCATCACTCTGAGTGGCTTAAAGACTCTATTACTGATCCAGCGGGCATCCACGCCATGAACTTTGCTATTTCCAATTCCTTACGCACTCCCTATGGACACCCTTCGCTAATAGATATATGTGTTACCTCTGCACCTGACGCCTGTCAAGTCTCGCAGCTTTGCCCTCTCGGCAACTCCGACCATGCTGTTGTCTTTCTCAATATACCTTTCCACTCTCACTCCCCGCAGGAGCCTCCTACATATAGGACCGCATACCGCTACCAAAAAGCTGACTGGGACGTCTTTCGTAATTTCCTCTCCGACGTCCCTTGGGGAAGTGTTCAATATCCCAGTTGATGACTGTGCCTCTGAGGTTTCGTCAAGCTGGCATTGATGTCTTCATACCTACCAGGAAGTATTGTCTAAAACCTCATTCCTCTCCGTGGTACTCTCCTGCCTGTTCGGCCACCATAGCCCACAGGAACCATTACTTCCGACTATTCCGGAAACAGTCATCTGATCACAATAGGCGCCTATTCACGTCTGCTCGTAATGAATGCAAGAGAATCCTGAATGACGCCAAACGGTTGTTTGCTGAGAGAATGCGACAGCGCAGAGCTGACCCCAAGTTTGGCTCCAAGGACTATTGGCGGTTATGCAAACGGGTGCTGAACAATAGCAAATCCTCAATAATTTCTTTAATCAATGACTTTGAGGTTCTCACGTCATCTGCGGACAAAGCTGAGTGCTTTGCTCGCAGATTCTCATCCAACTCCACATTTGACTCAACTGGAGTGCCCTTACCCGAATTCCCTATTAGAACTGAGGCCAAACTGTGCGACGTGTATATTACCCCGACAGTAGTATCCCGAGTAATTTCAAAACTTGACCCTCATAAGGCGAGCGGTGGTGATGGAATCCCGGTGATAGTCCTTAAGAGGTGTTCTCCTGAACTCTCCCCTGTCCTCTCTAAACTTTGTAACTACTGCCTTTCTGCTTCCTGTTTTCCTGCATGCTGGAAGTTCTCTTCATTCTTTCCTGTATTTAAGAACTGTGGTGAACCCTCGGATCCATCCAATCATCGCCCTATCAGTCTTCTACCAATTTTCGAGAAAGTGTTCGAGGCCATAATTAATGCTGAAATAGTTCATCTTACTGCCCACAAACTCTACTCTGACAAGCAGTATGGCTTCCGCTTTGCCAGGTCCACGGCCGACATGCTAACAACCGTTACGGAGTACATGCTCCAGGAACTTGATGAGTCAGGCGAAGCTTGTGCTGTTGCTCTGGACATCTCCAAGGCTTTTGACAGGGTTTGGCACTCTGGCCTTCTATGCAAGCTACGGGGTTACGGTATCACCGGACGCTTGCTTGATCTAATCCAATCTTTTTTTAAACAACCGCAAAATGAAGATCGTTTTGAATGGGCATGCCTCTTCATCCTACAGCACAAATGCTGGTGTCCCACAGGGCTCTATCCTGGGCCCGACGCTCTTCTTCAATGACCTCCCAGATGAGATCAAGTGCCAAGTAGGCATCTACGCAGATGACACCACAATTTACTCCTGCATCAGTAAGAAACCCGTCGTGGCGGACAAAGATAATCTCGCTGCTGACCTTGAACGGGATCTACACTCTGTGGTGAACTGTGGCAAGAAGTGGCTTGTCAATTTCAATGTGTCTAAGACCAGGCTGTTGTCTGTCAATCGTCACAGGCAACCTCTCCTGCCTCCCATAAGCATGGACCAAGCAATTCTCCCTGAGGGCAATACACTGCGCCTCTTCGGCCTTACCCTCTCTTCTGATCTCAAATGGAACCACTTCATCGAATCCAAAGCTAAATCCACTGCTAGGAATGTTGGGTCACTGTATCGGGCCAGGTTGTTTTTCCGCCTGAATCCATCCTGCATATATACAAATCAACCATTCGTCTGTGCATGGAATACTGCTGCCATATATGGTCAGACGCCTCTGCCGATCATCTCAGTGTTCTCGACAGGCTCCAAAGGAGAATCAGTAATGTGATAGGTACTGATTTGGCGTCTCCACTACAGCCACTTCCCCACCGACGAAATGTGGCCTCTGTTTGATTGTTCTATAAATACTTCTATGGCTTCTGCTCGAAAGAACTTAAGTCACTGGTGCCTCCTCAACATGTGTTTACTCGTGCAACCAGATTGGCAACTGGGTCCCACCCATTCACAGTTAGGTTAGCCAAATGTAGGCGACAATTCTACTCCTGCAGCTTCTTCTCTCGCACTTCCCGCCTGTGGAACTCGCTCCCATATTCTTGCTTTCCTGACGGCTACAACCTCCAGGAATTTAAATGCAAGGTCAATACTCATCTATTAACCACTTGACTCTAGTTCATTCCCCACCCCAAATATCCTTTCCTTTCTCTCCACCTTTGTAACTGTCATCACACCTGCATTCTCATCTTTATATTGCTCCTTTCTGTTGCTCCTATTGCTTCCATTCTAACTGGTTTGTCTTTCTCTTCAATCTCTTCTAATTAATCTTTTTACACTTATGTAGCCCCCTGCACATCAGTGGCATTACCGCCTTGATCGGAGTGATACGATAAAAAAATACGACTACGAAAACCAAAAGTATCATGAAATTTAAGATTTTTTAAACTTTGAATGTATCTAATTTTCTTTTATAGACAGTTTTTATTAAAGATAATTCAGTGAAAGATAAATCTTTATCCATTTGAACTAACCAAAAGTTCATTTCTTGACGCAGATTTCTCGATATTACTGCAACCCTCCTATTGAGCATGTAGTCGCGCGCCACTGCAAGCCTCTTATTGAGCACTGATTTGCGTATTAATGCCACGCATAAGCATTTTATTCTCATTTGATACACAATTTCCAAGGCATGTACACAAAGATTTTGAATCCCCAGTAGAAATTATAATGGATGTACAAGTGTTAATTTAAAGGCTAATCTATAGTATTTAAGCGATAATTCATAATTCACTCATCTACTCGATACTAGGTTCTTCAGGTCGTGGCCAAGTGTCTGATCTTATTGAAAACGTGATCCCAGCATCCCTGCTGAACTAATCAATTTAAGCTTTCAAAATATGAATGTATTAGCTACCTATTTCTATCCTTTTGATCAGACTCTTCTACGCGAGTCTTAAAGATTACGACAACGTCTACATCGACTCACTTCATGATGTTCCCTTCAGGCATACATTAATGGTGTCATCAATTAGTGTTCTTACATTCAAACGAACAATTTTCGCTTAGTCTCAAGTAATTAGATTCATATTTCTCTGAGCACTAAAGTATTCATTAGGCAGCTAGGCTGAATCGATTGGACATATACATAGTGCAACATTGCTCTCTTTTCTTAGAATGTCCCTAAATTTACATTGATGGTCTGTTATCGCTAAATAAAACTGCTCTGACATATGTAAATCCTATGCTTGTGCCTTTTGGAGAAAATATTTTATATTTAAGATAATGCTACCATTAACAACTGACTTCCAACCTAACAAATCTGCACGTTTCACAACTTTCTGATGACTACAGAACTTTAAAAACAATGATATCGAAGAAGAAATAGCAAACAGATAAATGATGCTGATGTAGTTTGTAAATGCAGCACAAAATTTCCTTTCGATACAAGTGCAGAATGCAGAGACAGGATATATATATATATATATATATATATATATATATATATATATATTAGTCATCCACATACAAGCCCGTTTCGCTGTATCACAGCTCATCAGTTTGGCTAGACATATTCACTTGCTTCTGGCCGGGATCGAATCTCGACTGATTTGGTGTCAGTCGGAGTCTCTAGATAGATAGATAGATAGATAGATAGATAGATAGATAGATAGATAGATAGATAGATAGAAGCACTATGCTTTAGAAAGAAATAAAAGTGAGAGGGAAAAGGAGAAGTTTTTACAAGCAATTAAATTTCTTTATGTATTTTCAGATAATTTTCTCTATATTTCCTATGCTGTAAACGTATATATTAATTGGTCTAAACGTTGTACATTGATTGCTTAATGATCAAATATTTTCATTTTTAATAGTTAACATAGTTTCATAGTAAAAATAGTTAACCAAACGTTTATAAATGAAAAAAAACAAAAAACAAAAACAAAAACAATTATCATATACCTTAATACACATACATACATACATACATACATACATACATACATACATACAGTATGCAACTATAAGTTAGACAGCTCAGATTGCGTGAGAAAGCTTTAATCTTTTAGAGGAGTTCTGCCACTGTTTACAACTTATTTAAAAATATTAAGGCTCTGCCAGTTAATTACGCCATTGAGCTTCCTTCTCCGATGTGCCTCTGTAGTAGACTACCGAACAAACTGCAAATTTTATTTAAATTTCACACACATACACACACACACACACACACACACACACACACACACACACACACACACACAAAGAGGCATACAGGAATAGGGTACAGAAAATAATTGAAACACCTTAAAATTTCAAGCAAATTTATTTCAATATGGGATAGGATCACCTTTGACAATAATTTTAGCTTTAATTCTTCGTGATATCAATTCTTAGATAAGTTGAATTGTTTTCAGAGGATTTTTTTATCCATTTATCAATTAAAACAGTCTGCAGTTCTTTCAATGAAGATGGAAGAGGATATAGACTTCTCACTTATTTCTAAAATGAACTATAATAACTTTGGAAATCGTATTGGCCAGATAGGGTACTCTACTACACTAGAATGTTCCTCGTACCATTCTGCTACAACTATAATAGAACGAATAGATGAATTATTATCTTAAAAATAACATTCCTCTCTAGTAACAGTTCCTGAATTATAAGATGATATTGATTACTACAATTCTTAAATAGTCCTGAGTGTTGATTTTAATATACATATTTAAATAAAATTACATACATTGTTTGGACTGTTGTACTCATCTTTATTGTCCTGTTTTAGACGTTTCGGCTTTTGTACGCTTCAACCATCTTCATGTGCTAAAAATTTTGAATCGATTTTTTAATTATCGATCACTAGGGTATATCATACTCATTCTTTTTGTGTTGTTTTTTCCAAGTATTTATGTCATGCAAGGAAGGGGTTCCACTAGTGCACAGGAGTTTAAAGTAAGCAAAAAGGGAAAAAAAGATAAAAAAGTACAAGATGAGAGAGAAAGGATAAAAGAAAGATAGAAATCAAGGAGATAAAAGGTAGCAATTGACTCTGTGTTTAAACTTTTGGAGATTGTAGCTGTCAGGGAAGCAAGTATGCGGAAGGGAGTACTACAGGCGGAAAGTACCAGAAAAGAAACTGACGGAATATAGAAGAGCCGTTTACATTTGACTTTTGGTAAAAAAGAAGACAGTCTAGTATTATGAGTAAATTTATGGGATCAAGGCTCCAGCGAAAAAGCTCGTAAAAGTAGAAGCCATGAAAATATTAGTAGAAAAGAGAAGAAAACCACATCTCGACGATGAAAAAGTGTTTGTAGATGAGCTGCTAAATTTAGATTGATTATGTTTCGGAACTTCCTCTGGATTTTGTAAAGAACTCCTAGATGAATAGCGCGAGCACTCGATCAGATAGTCTAACAGTACTCAATGCACAGACGAATCGTAGATTTATAAATGTGCAAGATGGATTCCGATGAGAAAAACTTTCTGGCCCAATCCAGTGAACCCGATTCTTATCAGTAGATGTACCTATTGATTCCATGTAGTCACTTCACTTGAGGTCAGTTGAGAGAGTGAGAACATGGAGGCCTAGTTTGTTGCTTTCTTGGAGACTAGTGTCATTTGTATTGATGAAAGTCAGGAAAGTTTATTTGTAGCCGTTAATAGAGAGTAGCTTCGTTTTGGAAGCATTAAAATTTTCGAGCTAATTCTTACCCCAATCCAACACAAATTTCCAAGAGAAGCTGCAAAGTTAACTTTGTCAGCCTTGGCAGATATTTTACTGAGACTGTAATAAATGAGGGTGTCATCTGCAGCAATACCTATTTAGTAACTGATTACACCAGGAAGATAATTTATGAAGATCAGAAAAAAAGGTTAATTCTAAGAGAGAGCCTTGAAGAGACGCCGGATTTCGCATGAAATTATCTGGAAGCATGTCCGTTCAAAACGACCTTCATTTCACGATTAGATATAAACAATTGGATTAAATCGAACAGTGAGATAGAGATACTGTGGCTCTTTAGTTTGCACAGAAGGTCAGCATGGTGAATTCTATTAAATTATTTAGAGATATCCAGGGGGAAAGCTCGAGCTTCACTGTTCTTCTCAACAAGCTGATATATATATATATATATATATATATATATATATATATATATATATATATATATATATATTCAGTGATGGCTATTAGATCTGTTAGATCTGGTGAAGTGGAAGCCGTACTGCTTGTCAGAGTAAGTTGTTGGATGTGAGATGATGAAGCATATCAGCATTGATAATATCCTCGAATACCTAACCAAAAAGAGATAAGTGGCTGATAATGAGATAATTAAAGGAGTCATAGGGATTCTCAGAATTTATTTAAACAGAAACTACAGAGAAGGACGTACAGCAAGCAGAACAACAAGAAACAAGAAACAGCTAGCCACTAGTTATAGTTTGGTGATGACCAGAGAGAGTTCAGTAGCACATTTCATTAGAAATACCATCCCATTCGCTTTCCTTATGGGAGTTGAGCTTAGAAGTTTTAATACAGACCAGAGACGGGGTTATAAACATTACTCAGTTGAACCTCGGTTCTCGGTAAGAAGTCGAGTTTGGGTGCTCCAAATGAGTCACGTGTGGAGTTTGAAAGAAAATTGTGAGCTAAGAGCAAAGCCTTGTCTGCTGGGGATGCGAGAGATACAAATTGATTAAATAGCTGAAAGGTAGCTTACCGTTATTTAGCACAGTTTTGCAGTCGTCTTTATAACCAAACTTGCAACATACTATACGTTGTTTTATTCTATTAGCAAACAACAGCTCAGCATCATTTAAAGCACACTTGCATTCAGTACATGCGGTGACAAAAAAGGAGCGTATTGTAGCCGGATGCTTTGCTCCAATAACGCCTGAAAAAGTTATTCCTGTGAGCATTGGAAGTCAAGCAAGCCAAGGGAATAAGTAAACCAAGGGAATAAAGAAATAAATTTCTTGGTTGGAATGAAAGCATCAGTGCCAGCTTTTACCCAGCATGAAACCTCAGAGGCACAGTCATCAACAGGGAGACTAAAAACTTTGTTCCAAAAGACATCACAAAGGAAGTAGTGGAATGAGTTCCAGTTCGCTTATTGGTAGCCGTTATATTTTCTGCTGGTACGAGGTTTCTAGAAGGAGGCATAGTGGAAAGAGATATTAACAGAAACTACAACATGATCAGAATTAGCAAGAGTACAGCTGCATAGCAAGGCAAAATTCAGAGACAGAAGTAAAGTAGAGAACTAGAACGGAAGTGTGACTTTCAGGGTTTTGGGGAAAACGCATAGGAAAATTAACCACTTGTGTGAGATACTGAGCAGTTGAGAAGTTCAGAGTATGGCTGCCAGCAGTATCAGTGAGTTTTCCAACCATTTGTTATGGTAGACATTGATGTCACCGAACACAAATATGTTAGAGCAACAGGTGGGAGGAAATAGCCTTGCCTGTATTAACTGAAATACTATGAAGCACGGAATATTTAGGAGAGAAAGGGGAGGGTAGTGAAAGAAGAGATAGCCGACTGAGTTTTTAGAACAAAGACAGAGATGCATGTAAAAATGTTCCATAGATTTAAAAGAGAGTTACTTAACCAGTGGAATTTGTTCTTGGATATAAAGGACATGTGTGTGGTATTAGAGTTCTTCCTAAAAAGCGGAAGGTAACCTGGATATGAGAAATCAGGAGGGAATCGTGGAGTTAAGGTTGGTTTCACAGGGAGCTAGCATGTCTGGGAACCTTTCGGGGAGAAATGATTCCACATTGCAAAAGTTGGTACCTAAACAACGGATGTTGGAGAAAGAAATGTTGATGGGTTTATATGCTTTAGCTTAGCTGAAATAGTTTTACATTTTTGGACGTGGTTTGTCATGCTTTGGTTTATTTTGGTGAGGAGAGGTCCGGAGTAGTAGTAGCAGATGTTCATCAAATGCGACATGTGTAGGATGGGTACTGGGACAGACTGCAGCATTGTGTATCCCCAGTGTTGTTCACCGGAAGTGCTTGCAGGAACATCGATCCATGCGTGACATGGCAGTGCAAAAAAACTTCGATATTGTGCGTCTGTTAATCAGAATCTCTTCTCCAGACGCTACGTAAGATTCCGGGTTCTTAACTGCCAGTCGTAAACTCCAGCCAAAAAATCTTCCAACCCTGTACTTTCAGTATTAAGGGACGTTACCAATATCTACACACACACACACACACAAAAAAAAAAAAATAAAATAAAATATCAAAAGCATCCCTAATACGGCCTAAGTAAACAAAATGAACTGGGAAGCACTTTCTAAAGAAGAAACGAGGGGTGATTTTCTACTTTCCTTCAAGAGAAGCGATGGGAGTATAAACCAGGCTGTAGAGGAGCCTATCCCTAATTAAAAAAAAAATAAAAATATTAGGAATAATTATTTCTAAGTTTTAACTTAGTTAAATCTAGATATCCATTATTTAACAATGAATTAGCTTAAACCTTCTTCTATATTGTGTTTGCAAAAACTTGCTAGAATGCAGAAGATCGAATATATATAGATATACAGGACAAAACACTCATTGAAATCACTCATTCCACATAGAAAGATGTAACCAAAAACTTATTCTTCAGATCATATAAACAGTGGCTAAATTAAAAAGGTTTATCAGATTGCAGTCTAAACTTTTATAAATTTTAAATCAATATATTTGTCTGAGTAAAGTGAAATCTTGTTTTAGGATAAAACAAAAATTGAAAACAAAGCAACAGATTGGAAGATTTCACTTTTTCAGTTACTTTCATTAAGAGATGCTTTCAGCTGTGGCACTCGTCTGCCCGGCTTGTTGGTTCGCTGGTTCGGGAACGAAGCCTGCTGCGATAATGATGTCGAAACCGCACGAGTTACGTCGAAGTTTTCGGGCCGCTAGTCGTGATGATCTCGTCACACTAGCTGGTCCTCAAGACGTCTATTACAGCAACAACCTTACTGTCCACGCTGTGTTCTTTTGATCTCAGAAAGACACGTTATGAAAACTCGGTAGCCGTATTTCTACCATATCCAGACCGACACTTGTATACACTTGTGGTTAAAATAAAATAATTACGGCACAAAAAAAAAATAAATAAATGAATAAGTTCGAAGACGTCTGGATGAGTTGCGAAAGAAAGTTTTTTGTTTTTTTTAATCATTTCACCCCGAGCAAGGCGGAAACGCCACTGATGTGCAGGGGGTTACATAAATGTAAAAAGATTAATTAGAAAAGAGTGAGGAGTACAAACTAGTTAGAAAAGAACAATAGAAAGCTGAGAAACCAGGTGCGATGACAGATACATAGGTGGAGAGAAAGGGAAGGTTATACAGGGGAGGGGAGAGAGCTAGAGGCCAGTGGTTAGTAGATGAGTATTGACTTTGCATATAAATTTCTGGAGGTTGTAGCCGTCGGGAAAGCAAGAATACGGGAGTGAGTTCCACAGGCGGGAAGTGCGAGAGAAGAAGCTGCAGGAGTAGAATTGTCGTTTGCATTTGGCTAACCTGACTGTGAATGGGTGGGACCCAGTTGCCAGTCTGGTTGCACGGGTAAACACCTGTTGAGGAAGCATCAGTGACTTAAGCTCATCCGAGCAGAAGCCATAAAAGTATTTATAGAAGAGAGAGAGGGAGGCCACATTTCGACGATGGGGGAGTGGCTGCAGTCGAGTCACCAGATCAGTACCTATCACATTACAGACTCTCCTTTGGAGCTTGTCAAGAACACTGAGGAGAACGGCAGGGGCACCTGACCATAAATGGCAGCAGTACTCCATGCACGGACGGATGATTGACTTGTATATATGCAGGATGGATTCAGGTGGAAAAAACATCCTGGATCGACATAGTGACCCAATCTTCTTAGCAGTAGATTTTGCTATGGATTCAATATAGTGGTTCCATTTGAGGTCTGAGGACAGGGCAAGTCCGAGGAGGCGTAGTGTATTACTCTCAGGGAGAATCACTTGGTCCATGCTTATGGGAGGCAGAAGAGGTTGCCTGTAATGGTTGACAGACAACAGCATGGTCTTAGATGAATTGAAGTTGACAAGCCACTTCTTGCCACAGTTCACCACAGAGTGTAGATCCCGTTCAAGGTCAGCTGCGAGATTATGTCTGTCAGCCACGACAGGTTTCTTACTTGAGCGGGAGTATATTGTAATATCATCTGCGTAGATGCCTACTTGGGACATTATCTCATCTGGGAGGTCGTTGATAAAAATAAGGAAGAGCATCGGGCCCAGGATAGAGCCCTGTGGGACACCAGCATTCGTGCTGTAGGACAAAGAGGCACGCCCATTCAGAACGACCTTCATTTTGCGGTTATCTAAGAAAGATTGGATTAGGTCAAGCAGGCGACCGGTAATACCATAACCGCATAGTTTGCATAGGAGGCCAGAGCGCCAAACCCTGTCGAAAGCCTTGGAGATGTCCAGAGTAACCGCGCGAGCCTTGTCAGACTCATCAAGGGCCTGTAGCATGTACTCCGTTACGGTTGTTAACAGGTCGGCCGTGGACCTGTCAAAGCGGAATTCATATTGCCTGTCGGAGAACAGTTTGTGGGCAGTGAGATGATGAACTATTTCAGCATTGATTATAGCCTCGAATACTTTCCCGAATATCGGTAGAAGACTGATAGGGCGATAGTTGGATGGGTCCGAGTGTTCACCACAATTCTTAAAGACAGGAACGACTGAAGAGAACTTACAGCATGCAGGAAAGCAGGAAGCAGAAAGGCAGTAGTTAAATAGTTTAGAGAGGACAGGGGAAAGTTCAGGAGCACACCTCTTAAGGACTATCACCGGGATTCCATCGTCTCCACACGCCTTATGGGGGTCGAGTTTTGAAATTACTCTGGATCCTACTGTCGGGGTAAAATATACGTCGTGCAGTTTGGCCTCAGTTCTAATAGGGAAGTCGGGTGGGTGCACTCCGGACGAGTCGAATGTGGAGTTGGATGAGAATCTGTGGGCAAAGCACTCAGCTTTGTCCGCAGATGACGTGAGAACCTCAAATCCATGGATTAAAGGAGGTATTGAGGATTTCCTATTGTTGAGCACTCGTTTACATATCCTCCAATAATCCTTGGAGCCAAACTTTAGGTCAGCTATGTGCTGTTGCATTCTCTCAGCAAACAACTGTTTAGCGTCATTTAGGGTTCTCATTGCGAGCAGATGTGAACAGGCGCCTATTGTGATCAGTTGGCTGTCTCCTGAATAGACGGAAGTAATGGTTCCTGTGGGCAATGGCGGCTGAGCAGGCCGGACAGAACCACGGAGAGGAATGAGGTTTTAAGCAATACTTCCTGGTGGGTATGAAGGCATCAATGCCAGCTTTCACCCATGACGAGACCTCAGAGGCAGTCATCAACTGATGTCAAACACTTTTCCCCAAGGGACGTCGCAGAGGAAGTCGCGTAAGGCATCCCAGTCAGCTTTTTGGTAGAGGTAGGAGGTTCTATAAGTCGGGGGCTCTTGGGGGGAGTGAGGTTGGAAAGAAATACTGAGGGAGACTAAAGCGTGGTCTGAGTTGCCGAGAGAGCAAAGCTCTTTATAATAATAATAAAAAAAATTAATTACAAAAGCAGAAAATACAATTGTCGAAATTCAAGTTTACAATGGAGAAAGCATTCGTTTAAAAATATAAGAGATTTCAATCTTCAAATGAGAATAATTCCTTTCTAAGTTTCATAAAAAATATCAGAGTTTTTCAATCTTCAAAGAAAAATAGGTCCTTCCGAATTTTCGTTAAAGGTAATCAGAGCTTTCAAGTTTTAAAAATAATAAGGCTGACAATTCTCCAAATAAAAACACGTCTCTTCGGCCTTTATCGGTGTAGGCGTCGTTTGATCTTTGTCACTCAAAAAACCTATCTCAGCAATTTACTTAAAAATTCTTTTCATATCAGTATGAACTTTTTGTTAAGTATAATCAGAACTTCAATTATCCAAATAACTTTTAAAACAAAAAATTTATTTCGGGGTTCTTATTGCAGGCACATTATTCGACATTAACTCTTTAAGTTAAACGGCGGCTGGCTTTTCTACGTTTCTTTATATTTTCAGCAATAAGTTCTGTGGTAGGCAACCAGTGTCTGGATCGTGGCTCCTCAATTGGGAACTATTTCCCCTTTAGTCATTACTTTTCGCCTGCAATTTCTAAAATTACGCAAACAACTCTTTTTTCACACTGAGTTCGGATTTTTATAGCTGTCCCCAATCCTCTCGGGGGATCTACGCGAGTCAATGCTTTGACCAATGCGATTATTTACCACCCACACAATTTACGGGGAGCCATGGCTCGACGAATGAAATATCAACAGCTCACACGATGTAATGTATTTCTGTCCTTTTTCTCTTTCAATTACATCATCTGTCGTTTCTGTTTTAGAATCTGTTTCCAGAAATAATTTTTGAGGATTTAACCCTACCTGACTGCATAAAGGAAATCCTGACATTTTGTTATGACTTATGCCATTTTTCAAGCTTGCACTTGGCTCAAAACAGTTCATTTCGTATACGAAAAAAAGTCATTCTTCTCTTTTTTCCCAATTATCAGTCAATTTCTTTATTCCCAGGATTTTACAAGTGCATAATAGCATTAAAATATTTCACATCGCGGATTACAATAAAACACAACTAACAATATCACTAATGTCAATTTCTCTCACTCTGTTGTATTAAACAAATATATATATATATATATATATATATATATATATATATATATATATATATACCGATGTGGAAATAGTGTTTCACAGCCAATATATTAATCAGAGAGAGAGAGAGAGAGAAACAGACAGACAGAGAGAGAGAGACCCCTTCTGACAAGACAGGTTTCTGTAGACTAGCATCTATTCTACTGTTACAATAGAACATATAAGTAACCACTACAAAATTTTATATTTTGTTTCGACATTGAAAGATCAATCTTCACAATAATGGTAATAAACAATTTTCTTAATCATTTCACTACAAGCAAAGCAGGTTTATTTCCTCTGGTGTGCAGATGGTGACATAAGAGGAAAGTCATGAAAAAAAGGAAAAAGTTATAGGACGTTTCAGAAAATGGGTAAATTTCTCTTGCTGTATTGATGGTCGTTTCTAATTTAAAATTTATATAAACATATAGTTTAAAATTCGTAAAAAATTATTTTGTATTTCAACATCTCCTTTATATTTATTTTTATGAATAATTTGCTTTGAGTATGTGTTTCATTTCAAAATTACATTAAATTTGAAAGACAACATTGTAATATTGTGTCAATATTTTTGGTATCTTATTATTATCAAATTTTAATTCTTCCCTTTAGCATATTTTCATTGTCTTAACTCTTCTCAACATCTCATTTGTTTTTGTAGTGAACATACACTACAACACACCTTAACAGAATTATTACATTGTAATTCCCGAAAAGAAAAATGATAGAAAAATTAGCATAGACATGAACTTAATCTATTGGGCCATTTCATGATATTCTCTACTCGTTACTTTTCTATTGCTTTAAATAACAATAGACCATTAACTGTCTTCTTTTGAATTCATGTACTAGTGTTCATCTCTTACCAATTTTCTTTAAAACATCCTCTTTGCTTACGTGTTTCATCTATGGTATTCTCGCGTGATTCTGAAGAATCATACATTGTATCTCCTCATCATCTATGTGGATATTGGCAGTAATTGCCTGTCGTACTAGAGATATTACGCACTAGTTTAACACTCTTTTCTATGTTTTTTTTTTATTCACTTATATTTTGGAAGATTCTTTCTCTATCCCAGTGTGACTTTGTATTTTTGTGTTTCGTCTCTTATAAAATTTGTCAAATATATTTACGTTTCTGTACCTACTTAATTGTAATTTCTCCAATTAGTAGCTCGCATCTTAGACTGTTTCTTGTTTTGGGTAGCGGATATTTACAAAATTTTGTAAAAGAAAAAGCATATTTCGTGTGTCATACACAATGCTCCTTTGTAACCAAAAAAAGTTTCTATTTCTATTGACTAAGAAAAAAAGTATATATTTTATATTGTTCTGAAACACAACTATAGTCCGTGTTAACAATTTTACGTTTTAATTAATCTTGCTATCCTGAATATGGTTATATACATAACCTAAAAAATTATATTTAGTGATCGAGAACATTGAAATGCGTCAAACGCAAACGATCCATCCATATATATATATAAAATAAAATAAATTTCAAACTTCAAAAGCGCTGTATGATAATTTCTACATGAAATCCATAAGAGAGATTTCACATTTCACATTTCATCGGCAACTTTCAAAACTCAAAATAAAAATAAGATATTACCGGCGGAAGTTCAAAAATTTACGTCACAGAAAAAACTAGATGGGTGGGATTATAGCAATCAATGTCTATTTTTAGATTTTTGGGGAGTTACCTTCCTGCTTTTCCTTTTGGATTAAAGTTTTTTTTTTAATATATATATATTTTTAATATATATATATATATATGGTGAACTTTGATGGACAGTGGCAGCTCTAGCATATACGCATCGTTCATTCAGCGATGAATTGGAACACTCTCAACTACTGGGCGTGTAAAATGATAATATACACGCTAAAAAGTCTGCCTCCTCCTAGAGGTGGAGTCGCCGACTGGCGCCGGTTCGGTCGGGTTTCAGTCCTGAGTGGAGAGCAATCGGATGTCTAACCGTGCTGGTGGGCTGTGGTGCAGATCTGTCTGCGGATGACTATATATATATATATATATATATATATATAATGAACTCTCCCGTCGATTTCGATGTATGTGCGTCTAACACAGTTAGACTACGACATAAAGAATTGTTTAAAGTGGTGAAGGCTTGTGTAGCACTACCCACACTTTTTGGAACTGCTGATAACAAACAATCGGTGCAGAAGCCTGCCACAGATCGCATGAACAACAGACTTCATTAATTTAACCCATAACTGGAGGGAATGGATGGATTAATACCTTTCCCAAGGATACCAGTGCGTAAGTGAATGCAAAGTGTCTGACTGGTATTAGAACTCGGCTCACCGATTTCTCTCTCCGAGCCTACATCCACTGCACCATAACGCTTATATATATATATATATATATATATATATATATATATATATATATATATATATATATAGTTTATGGCTTTATACCCGTTTTTTCTTAGTCGTACTTGTTCCATATTGTTAATTCCCATTTTTGATATAAAACATTTTTTTTATGAAAAAAATTATTATATAGCATTGTGGCTATTATGTGTCTTCAACATATTTTTCTTTATTGCACTATCTGATTCATTTGCGCTTCATTTCCCCTCTAACAAATAAAAAATACGCTGTCAACTAAAGGTAAAGAATTAAAACGGAAAACGTATTTTATTAATGAAATGATAGACTAGTTACTCAGTACAGAAACGTACAAACTTTGTCTAGCCGCGTGGCACTAGTATATACACATATTGTTAAAGATGAAATACGTTTTAATATTTTGTAGCATATATCAAGTTATTTTTTCCTTTATAATTTCGCTCCATTGTCGAGATGTTTACGAAAAAGTAGCCTGAAATTTATTGTAGTGAAGCAGCCACACAATTTCCTGTACCAACAAAAACTAAAAAGTAAATAGTAAAAAGGTTGGTATGCATATGCAAACAACAAAAACCACTTGGCAAATATAAAGTTAGCTTGATTTCATAAATTCGTATATAATAAATTGTCTCCTTTTTTTATTTTTTTTTCTGTCTACTTTCTGCCAAGTTCGTCTAAAGAGTCTACTCGAAATTATCCACACCTTCGCACATTCAGATACGTAAATAGATATATATATTAGCTGAAATGAAATATTAGCGACAACTACCTAATAATGTGAAGCATACTTCGACTTCAAAACGACGTGTTATGTTTGTTTGAGTAAAACTACAAAAAACTTAGTGAAGCTTTCAGCGAGTTTTTCGTTGCTTTCCCATCGCCGTAACGTATCTTCTGTTTGCTTTTTCTATAAATAGTTTCACGGTAGTTGTTCTAATCAACTTTCCTCTTTGACACACGAACGATTTCTACATATAAAGACTTCTTTGGATTTCTTAGACTCTGAAGTATTATGGAGTCTGTAGTAAAATGTTAAACAGGAATGTGTTTTGTTTCCAGGAATATTGTAGTTTTTCAGTTTATTTGGGTTAGTGTTTGTGGCTAGCTAAATTTAAGAAAAGGGATTGAAGACCATCCCTCCCCAATCTCGCCTATTTCCGTGTTGTGCTACATTTTTCTTCACAAAAAAATATTGCTTTCCTGATGGATACCTCGATCTTACGAATTCAAAATCAGTACTATATTGGCATTTAGATCCCATAACGCTTTTAA
The DNA here is from genome assembly GCA_037127315.1 of Ascarosepion bandense. Lineage (NCBI taxonomy): Eukaryota > Metazoa > Mollusca > Cephalopoda > Sepiida > Sepiidae > Ascarosepion > Ascarosepion bandense. Next base: position 623,923 of record JBBBDQ010001184.1, read on the forward strand.
GATTTCTAGTTGTAATCATTTGTCAGCAGATATTTGTGTCAGAAGATAAAAGCTGTGATGGGTAAATTGTCGCCATTTTAATTTTTAAATTCGTGCATGCGCGTTGTTTGTTTTGCCGACTGCCCAGAAAGGTCATTTGGGAACCGTCTTTGAGAAAAAGAGCACCATTACCATTACACAAATCATTCCACCAGAAATTTATAAACTGCATTTTGTACTCCGTGACATTCACGCCGGAAGTTCCAATACAAATACTTCAGTTTGTTTGGGTTTTAATCTGAGAACAGTGTAGAGGATTTGGAAGAAGTTCGACGGCATATCCAGTAAAAATTATGGTGCTTAGAGTGATCACTAGTGATAGTGACTTTGTCTCTATTCATTTTCCCGTGGGGACTTAGACGAAGCTACGAGATCTGCATCACGTGCTTTGAAGAAGTAGCGCAGCCTTTGGCTAAGAGGGTGGCTATGTCTAGCAAGAGGGCTCTGCACTATGCTACACAAGTAGGAGAATCCAGTGATCACATTACCCTGTATATCTGGCCACCTAACTTACTAGACTGCAACCGCTTTGATTATTATTTACTTAATGTGTCATAGATTGCAAACGATATTCGCTTCTTTCTTCTTACCATGTCACTTCAGGAAGTTATTCATAATGGTTCTTCACTACCTTCTCTCCTTTGTTTTTCATCGTCTTATACCCCCTCTTTCACTGTTCTGCTGTTTACTTAAACAATTTCTTTGGGTAGGTTACTCGATGTTCACACTTCTCCAATTTTTTTCAATAAGGTTCAACCAATACAAGGTCTAAGAGTTATTTAATGCATAAAGTATTGTGTATTGCTCTATATGCACAAGAAAAAGCAAAAATGCAGATCATGAAGTTATATAGTAAAGCAATGGTTAACTCTCGACACGAAAATACGCTTGGAAAAGATATGAATCGACCTATTCTCCCCGAGCTATACTATAGTAAGACTTGCATCTCTAAAACATTTCGAATTTCAGTAATGAGAGGAGTATCTCTTTGCCTCATAAGAAAATCATAAATTCAACTATTTAAGGTTTTCTACACAAAAGCACCTCTCCTAGAAATAGTAATTTCTTTTATAACTATTTTTCATATTACTACAGATTACGTACTCCAGAGTCCGGAGTTGATTTATTATGCAAATTCATTGTGAATTGTATTCACTAAATGTCAAATCAGGCTCGAAAATTAATTTAAACAGTCTTATTTATCTTTCTTCTTTGTTTGCTTCTTCTATTTCTTCATTTTTATACTCTTCTTTTCTTTTCTTATTTCTTTTCATTTCTTCATCGCCTTTCTCATTTTTCTTTTTTCTTCTTTCTTCTTTTGCTTTCTGTCTTTGCTTTTTTTTCTTTTTTCCTTTTTTCTTCACCTTTGCTTTTTCTTCTTCACCATTCTTTTTCTTTCTTCGCCTTTCTTTCTTCTTTTTCACATTTTTGTTTTCTTCTTCGCCTTTCTTTTTTTTCTTCTTCACTTTTTCTTCATCTTTCTTTTTTTTTCTTCTTCGCCTTTCTTTTTTGTTCTTCACCTTTTTCTGCGTTTTTCTTCTTTTCTCGTTTTTCTTCTTTTTTTGATTTTCGTTTTTTCTCCTTTTTTTTCTTTTTTCCTTTTTTATGTTGTTTACATAAAAGGACAAATTTAACTAGAATGTATATAATAAACTGAACCTCTCCCCCACTTGAACCTAATATAAATAGAAAACATATCATTATTCGAGATGTTCTTTTTTAGAAATGCATTAAAATCAAAATTCTTCTTTAGCCAGTTATGCTAATATTTTCATCACTCTCCTGACACTATGGTAAGCACGCAAAAGCTAGTGAACTGGATTTATGGTAAATTATTTTTCTATAAATACTTATTTTTTGTCTCTATTATTAGTTTTGACAGGTGGATGCCACGGACTCAACATTTTTATTTGCATTTTTCCGCTGTTGCTCTGGTTAATAAGTCGAGTCATCATTATTTGAATATTTTTATTCTCAGTTCAATTAATATTATATTTAATCTACTCGCTTCAAAAATATATTTGCCGGTCTGATCTGCTTGGAGTGAATATCAAAAACATTGATGAGTATCGCGTACTATAGTCTTAATAAAACAAAATCAATATAGTCATTATTAAATTGAACATGAAAGTTCATGACAATTTACGTCAAAATAAAGAACACGTATTGATTAAATTTATAAGTCAATGGTCTCATAAAAATCTTAATTGCACCAGAAACTGTTAAAAATAAAAAATTAAATTTAGAACGAACGTTCTATTTGATTAATATTTCAAGATATTTTTTTCAATTTCGTAATTTATTGCAAATAATGGATATATCTGCATGATTAACTTATCTCGAAAATTTAGTTTTAAAATATAATTAAAAGTTTAAATTAAAAAATCTCAAATATATTTATGTCAAATTAAAACCAACGGATTTGATTTGCTTTATTAATTATATTTTCAGATTTAAATGTAACAGAATTGTCTATTGCTGGCAAATGACTCCAGCACATGAAGTCTGATTAAATCTATTATTCCTAATATCCTTTCGCTGTCTAAGAAAAGTGAATAAACGAAAATAGTTATCCAAATGCAGAATCTAATGGAAACGAGTATCCCTTTCAGATTATCAAATGTGATCTGACTATAAATCTAAGGCACTTCATACCTCGTCTCCTGTAAGGAAACATTTTCATAAACATTAGTGCACAATTATATATTCTTTTTTTTCAGATTTTGTTTGAATCTCTCTGTCTCTCTCTCTCTCTCACACACACACACACACGTATATATATATATATTCAAACTGTATATTTCACTGGATAAGACATTTCATAGTATGATGTATTTATTAGTTTAATTTTCAACATATGGTTTTCTGTCTGTGGAGGAAAATATTGTGTAATGTGCAAGAACACGAGGAAAGTAATCTGTGAACCGAGTTCAGATTCGGGCAAGATCAGTTTGCGTTCATTTCACTATAATGGTTTTGAAAAAAGTATTAACTCTCTTTTTATAATAGCTGCGTGAAAACGGGATGGTATATGTCGCTCATTAATCCTATAAAGGAGCTATTTTGGTCCTCATAAAAACTGATTAAATATCGGAAGACATATCACACTTATTTGATGTGGTTAAGTCCTAAGTAACAAAAGTAGCCTACAGAAATAAAGAACTTGTTTAACATGATTAATGTAAGTTATCAGTTAAGTGCATTAACAAATGAAGAGATGATGATGCAAAATATACTTTAGTGAGCGAAAAACCTTTCCTTGTCATTAGGTTACGGACTTCTTGAGTTACATACGTATATATGTCAGTGAAACATAGCATGGTCAAAACAGTTGTGTTGGTAGCCGTTTAGACTGTCCAAATAAATTATTCTGATTACAAAAGTGAAGAAAGTAACATAACTGGAAGTGAACCTGATGGTTTTCTTCAGAGGTATGGCTCTGACATTTCTAATTCTTCGTCAAATCTGTAATGGATATCTCGATTTTTACTACTTAGAACTTAGCAATTTTTTTTAATAGAAGTAGATAGGCTTTTCTATCACTAAATCTATAATCCTCCCCATTCTCTTGAACAGAAGTAGAGAATCATCAATTTTCTCTGTTTAGGAAAGAATTTCCGCTTTTATTCCCTCTCTCAGGCCTTAATAATGGTGCTGTCACGAGTTTTTGTGATATGTGTGGAAGGTGGCAATGTCACTTCATACTAAGCGTACCGGTTCAGCAGTTTTCTTGTTACTACTTCCCGACTACTAGTTAGGGGCCCGAACACTTGAGTAGTGTTGTGAGAAGCTGATCATATCAACAGTTGAATAATATCGGGGTTATTGCAGTGCCATGTTACGAATGGAGGAAGGTTCCTTCAAATACATCTGATGAGTGATCTCGAAGCCACACTATGTTACAGTCTGCGCCAATTCCTTTCCCGAGAAGTTGACGAGAGTTTGCTGCAGCCACCCTAGCTTTTTCCTTACCAATATATTGCACCATGACTATAAGCATCAAAAGATGTAAAATTAAACCAGTCCCAAAAAAAAAAACAAAAAGCAAAAACAACGATCTAAACATTTCTTTTACCAACATACGTGGTATTTGTACCAAGTTCTGAGGTGTGGTATTGTTTGTTTTCGAACGTCCTTGAATAACCTAGCTCTCTTTGAAACGAATCTTAACTCTGAAATCATCTCTTCTGATTTCTCGGTTCATGGCTACCTTTCTCCCTTTAAGAAGGATTTTAATGTTTACCCGCTTGGGAGTTTATGTCCGAAAATATACTTGCTACATTCTCCCTCTTCAATCTCCAGATAATTCTACATGTGGCTCCGTCTCTCTCTACTAACATAAGTCATCTCTCTCTTCGTTTTCTACCGCTTCTCTTCCTCTCAAGACTGCTGCGCGCTAAACAGTATTTTTGATAATATAAACAATACCATCTCTCTATATTCGTTTGAAAGTATATTTATGTTCCGTGACTTTAATCATCATTATGCCAGTGATTTAAACGCTGTCACGGACTTCACTGGCAACAAAAACCTGATCATCTCAAAAGTTCAAGCAAGTGGTGGATATTCCTGCGAGTTTCCTTAGTAACCCTGAAAGCACTTTTCTCTTTTAAATCTCTTTTTTACCTGTATCCATGACTCAAGCAGCTCTGAATTCTTGGCAACCCTGATCACGCGGTGGTGCATGTAAACATCTTTTTCCGCTCTTCCACGAACCAAGGACCTCCTACCAACAGAATATATTTCTCTCTTATGAACATGCATATTAGGGCTTGTTCTGCGATTACATTCATGACGTCTCTTGAAATGAAGTCTTTTAATCTTCCTGATCAAAACGTGCCTCTGTGATCTCCTCCTGAGTGAAAGATGGCATTGATGCTTTTATTTCAGCATAGGAAATTGTAACTTAAATCTCGTCTATCCCCTTGTTTTTTACTTGCATGCTTAGACGCTATAGCACATAGGAATCACTTTTTCCGATTGCATCAGAATGCCACGTCTGATTACAATAGACGTATATTTCTCTCAGCTTATAATGAGTGCAAGCATGTTCTAAATTAAGCAAAGTTATAGCTAGAGTAAAACAACGTTTGATTCTTGATTTTATTTGTGTCTCTGGAAGTATGTACTGAACAACAGCAAATCCTCAATTATTCCTCTCTTCAATCAATTCGAAGTCCCCGCATCGACTCGTGTAGAGAACCCTTCCAAAATTTCCCACCTCGAACAAAGTTTCTACTGATTATATATGCAAAACCTCGTCTCGTATATCGCGCATCATTTCTAAATTATGCCCTCATATGGCAAACGGAGGTGAGTTTTTTCTCAGCTGAAAGAAATGTGCCCCGTGCTGGCTTCAGTCCTCTCTAAACTCTTCAACTATTACATCTCTGCTTCCTTGTTTCCTGCTTTTTGAAAGTTATTCTCTGTAATATCTATTTTAAGAACGCTGTAGAAGCCCTTGAACCCGCTAGGTATCCCTCTGTTAGTCTTACTTTTGTTAGATTTAATTTGGTTCTTCTTATGAAATCCTGAAACGAAAGTCGTTTTGAAATTTCATCCTTCCAAATCCTTTCACACGAACTCAGGTTTCCAACAAGGCTCTAGCCTTGGTCCTATGCTGTTTCTGATCTTCATCAATGATCTTACTGAGGTCATCATTTCCCAAGTTTGCATTTATGCAGATGACAGTACAATTTACTCCCGTCTCAAAAGAGATCCCTCAGAGCAGACAAAGTAAACCTGCTAATACTCTTGAAATGGACTTCAGATGAGTGGTTAACTGGGGATGCAAATAGCTTGTAAATTTTAATGACTCAAAAACGAAACTGCTCTCAAAGCAGAGCAGTTTTGCTTTTGAGTCACTAAAATTAGTTTCCATATAGAGAAACTTTCCTGCTCACTATTAGCATAGCTGATGCTAGTCTCCTGGTGAGCAACACTCTGCACCTCCTCGGCCTTATCTTATATATATATATATATATATATATATATATATATATATATATATATATATAAAATCTTAAATATATTTTACTTACAGGAGACTGAAATAGCCTTGACGCCAGTACTTAACAGAGCAATCTTCAGGATTTAAAAAAAAATATTATTACTTATGGGTCTAGGAAGAAAATGACAGTATTAATAAAAAGTCTTGAATATTAATAGGCAGCAGAGTAATCGTAAATAGAAGGCATTACTAACTTTGTTAATAGCGTAAGTTAGACGAAGAAAAACAAATCTCAGATTTTTAGCTATGTTAAATGGCCCTCAGGCACAACCGTTCTGGAAAAAACGCGTACATGTATTTATCTGATTTACGGGCTTATCTACGAAGAAAAGGACACTAATTTTTCTTTCCTCGGGGAAATCTAGATATGTGAATACGAATGGATATTTTACTCAAATGAGCAATAGTGGAGTACGTGAATTAATCAGTGGATTTTATGAGCGCACAGTGAATTAATACGATGCCTCAGATTTCTCTCGATTAATCTAACAAGAAGAAACCGTCTGACGAGGTCAAATTCCCCAGGTTCTCTTGGGTAATTTGGGGTCAACAATTCTTTCATCGCTACAAGTACACATTTATTCATGTTATATGGATTACTTTATAATATTATATACATATAGACACATAAAAATAAGTATTGTTTTTTAATCATATCACTCCGAGCAAGGCGGTAACGCAACTAATGTGCAGGGGGCTACATAAATGCAAAAAGATTAGATAGGAGAGAGTGAAGAGAGTGAAGAGAAAGACGAACCAGTTAGAAAGGAGCAAGAGAAGGATGGGAACACAGGTGTGATGACAGTTGAAAGGTAGAGAGAAAGAAAAGGATATACAGAGTGGTGAAGAAAGAACTAATGTCAAGTGATTAAGAGATGAGTATTGACATTGAATTTAAATTCCTGGACGTTGTAGCCGTCAGGAAAGCAAGAATATGGAAGCGAGTTCCACAGGCGGGAAGTGCAAGAAACGAAACTGAAGGAGTAGAATTTTCATCTACATTTGGTTGATCTTACTGTGAATGGGTGAAACCCAGTTGTCAGTCTGGTTGCACGAGTAAACTCCTGTTGCGGAGGCACCAGGGATTTAAGTTCGTTGGAGCAGAAGCCATGAAAATATTTATAGAATAGACAAATGAAGCCACATCCCGTCGGTGGGGAAGTGGCTTGAGTCGAGCAGCCAAGTCGGTACCTATCACATTACTGATCATATCTGGCAGCAGTACTCCATGCAAGGACGAATGGTTGATTTGTATATATGCAGGATTTATTCATGCGTGAAAAACATCCTGTCCCGACACAGTGACCCAAACTTCCTAGCAGTGGATTTAGCTATTGACTCAATGTAGTGGTTCCCCTTGAGATCGGAAGAAGTATATGGAATAATAATTATGTTGATATTGGTTTACGGCCATATCAAGTATCATACTGTGCCAGAAGAATCAGTGTAAGTATCTTATAATTCCCCGAAACGTTACGTACCTGCATAACATGAAAATTTAGCCCAATGTTAAATATTAATATAACTAAAGTAAAATATTATATCAAAATACTGAAATATGATTGAACTTTCAATAGTTATCTACAAAATCTTGAATTATGAGAAATCGATGTTCCGAAAGTTTAGTTTTTTTCAAGCAATAATAGCTTCATTTATTCTGACAAATGTCTCTAATAACGTTCTACAAGTTGCAGAATTTTTAACTCATTTTCTTCGCAATTTCTTTTAGATGATCTAGTTATCTTTGACTTCTCTTTTGCACAGAGGTTTTTTTTTTCATTTCTCGCTATATTTCAGGAGACTAAATTATTCCGTAACATTCATAGTTTGATACGACTAGACATACAATATGCTGCGCTAGTGGCAGTTATGCCCAACACCGCAAATTCTTACAATACTGAAAAATAGCTATTTTACGAAATATCCTTATCAGATTGAAACATTCATATGAATTTCCGGCATGGCGTTATACCCATTCAGAAATATCTAAACTCTCTGCGGTATACAAATGATTTTTAAGATCAATGTCTAAGATGCTTTTGAGCAGCTCAAGCCGATGGCTCTCGGTAAAGACCACCCTTCGTTGAAACCTGGGGATTGGTTCTACAGAATCACAACCAAAAAACTCAACTACAGAACTCATCATTTGAGAACTTTTAGCAGTGGTAACACATGAAATAGATATTACATGTAACTCAAAGAAAAAAACAATAACGTAAAGAAGATACTGATATTTTCCACTACTTCAAGAAAAAATTAGGGAAGAATCCCCCATTGATACTAGAAAAAGAGATAACGGCTACTGGATTTGAAAAAATATATTCTTGTTAAATTGTTATAAGAGAAAAAAATTATATATTTTAACCGACAGTAGTCCTGGCTGTTTAGTCGATGAAAGGTGGATGCTTCCTTATAAAAGAACAACTAATATTACCATTACTTTGTACATCAATTGACTATTCAGTTTCGTTGTCCCCTTGATAGGTTCAAAGTGTTTGTCTCATCAAGTCTTTGGCAGGCAATTGCAGCGGTTTCTTCAAAGTCTGATATATCGACAGACGTTTTAATTTCTTCATATAATAACGCTATTGCCACCACATTTACCTGTCGGTATATTGCTATATAGCTGGCACAGTTATTATTTCTCATTAAATGGCATTTCCTAATTTAGCATCATAATTATATTTATCATAAGATCTTATTTCTAAACAGTTTAGTAAACATCAGACTGTTCTACTGTATGTTCTCTAAATGACTGTCATCTAGATCATTCATTAATTATGTTTATTCTCCAAGCTTTTTAGAAGTTTATTTTTATTATTCTTAATTTGTCTACACGTTGTCCTTTGCCTGACAATCATTTTCTGATATATATTTCTAGCAGCAGGAACTGAACTTTTGAGATGACGTGAAAATCGTAGCAGACACTATTTGAACAATGAAAGTTTTCTTGACGAAATCTGTCACTGCAAAAGTTATGACTTTATTGACTAGAAGGTTCTCTTTTACGTCACGGCTTTATTGTAGTAATAAATAAAAGATTTTCAAAGGTCTTGTGATTCTTTCTTCTTGGGAATGGAGATATTTCAAATCAAGTTAAATGCAACATGAAGTATAAAAACGGTTGTAATTCTTCAAAGACGATTGTCTGAACAACTATGCACCTCAATGAGCCTTTTATACTTACGGTAATTTTTTTAAAATTTGCAAACGTTATCGGATATTAATTGTACATATTTAAAACATATACAACAATTTAATAAAAATACATGTTTGCAATTGTATTAGTTTGTTGAAGAAAGAGAAATGAATATTATAGAAGTGGTTCAAACTAATAGGTTGACAGTCTACCGCATGTAGTAATTTATTTTATTAAGAGTGCTCGATACTTAGTAATATTTTTTATTATACGTTTATAATAAAAACGTAGTTTACTGCAACACAAGAGGCATTGTTTTAGGTACTAATTTATTATCACCTCGTCAGGCAGTGAAATATTTAGTGAATGATTATATATATATATATATATATATATATATATATATATATATATATATATATATATATTAAATATAAAACTTTAATCCAAAAAGAAAAGCAGGAAGTTAAATCCCAAAGTACTGATGTAATTATTATTAATTACATTAATATTAAAAAATGATCAAGGTGGAGGGCTAAATGTAATCAATATTTAAATTATAGAGCCAATTATAAAATAAAATACATTTCGATGTACAAATCAGTTGTATAGCCATTTCTACATGAAATGTATATTTTGAAATTTAGGAAAATATTACATTTTTTAATTTAAATCTAGATTTAAAATTAAATTATAAGTCAAGGTTTCCCCCCCCCAATTTTTTTCTAATAACTTTATCCCATTTATTTAAACTGAAAACCGCCATGATTTATTTGATAACACGTCTGTTAACGTTTCTATGGAGAATTTTCTTCTCTTTTTTTCCTTTTTCTTTCCTTTCTTTTTTTCTTAGATTACTTCCCTGTCAACCACCCCCTCCCAATTCTTTCTTTATCTTTTCTTAGAGCCAGACAAGGCTAAATTCTAACTTACAACCCAGTTTAAAAGTACGAGTCTTCTAAATTTCAAAATAGACATTGATTTCTGTCAACTTTCTTATTAATCCCACCCCTTAAATTTTTTTGTGAAGTATATTTGTAAACATCCGCCAGTAATATATGTCTCTTTATTTTGAAATAAAACGTTGCCGAGGATACGTGAAATTTCTCTTAGCGATTTCATGGAGACATGGCCATACAACTGATTTGCACATTAAAATTTATTTTCTTTTATTATATATATATATATATATATATATATGGTGTATCAAAAATTTTGCAAACATTGAGGGAGGCTTCATTATAACAAAACAAATTGCGAAACCATTGGGCAAATTGCAGAAGTATTTAAAAGGGCCCACTACTTAATGATCTGATAGTTTCACACGTGTGCAAAGGCAAAAAGACATTTTGAACATTTATGAGCTGCTGTGTAAAAATTACCTTTTGGACTTATGTTTATAGGGACACTATCAGTATAACCCGATGTTGCTCGGGTGTAATGAAAGCTTTAAAACTAATTCATGGTCCTGGAGCTCAGACTCTTTAAACGTTGACTCGAGAGAGTAAAAAGCAATAGTTGTTTCCAGTTAAAGCAAAACCGTAGACTGAAAGAAAAATGAATGGATGTGAGTCAAATTTTTATTTCCTGGTATCGATATCAAATAAGTTTTGCTTGTCGTAAACTGAATTTTGAAGGCTAAATAGGTCTTCTGAGTAAATGGTATCATGGCTGAGATTAAGAACTACAATTATACCTACTTAGAGCCAAACCCGAAACAAAAACTAAAATGAAAGGTCTAAACAAATACAGATATACAGGCAGATAAACAGACACACACACAAACATCTTGCTTTATATATATATATATATATATATATATATATATATATATATATTACCGATTTTCTGCACTATTGTAAGAACTGCAACCTTGAAACTTCTGAATATCGTTTCTTATGTCTTTGTCTAGGAGTGTATTTAATTTGATTCAAATCGGACCACTCCTTCTATAACCCGATTTTTTCGATTATCGATTTTCGATATTTATTGGGGTACCTCGACACAAAACCTAGCTAAGAACACTCGCAGATACTTATAGTACAAGTGTGTAAATTTTCAAGAAAATCAGTTCAGCCGTTCCGGAGTCTATAGGTAACGGACATACATACACACACACACACACGCACACACACACATACACACAAACAGACAAAGTCCCATTCATAAATAATTTTAGATTTTCTTTTGTTTTAATGTTAGGAAATTGCCTCCAAATTTGTAAAAGTATTTCTGGATTTTATCTTGGATTGTACATTTAACAGCGTATACCTTAAACTTTAAATTTAATAATTAAAAAAAAATTGCGGACATATGTTTATTTTTTCTTGTATTGCTGTGATCATTTATACACCCTGTATACTTTTTGCATGTTTGTAGCCTATATAATCTTATCCAAAAGAAAAGTGAAAATAATGAACAAAATAGAAAATTTTAATGATTCATTTAGCCGACGCGACAAGTGTTATATTTGGCTTTCTGGAATAAAAATTCGTTGGAATAAAAGGTAATATTGTGTAAAGAAAATGATTTAGAATTTTTGATCTTAAGAAGGGCAGCAAATAAAATTTCCTTATATCAGGAAACCAGAAATTATGTGTGTGTGTGTGTGTGTTATCGAATCTGAAATTGAAATGCTACAAAACTTTCTTCTTTTTTGTGAAGTGAATGACATAGATTTTAAGGAACGCACTTACACCGCATTTAATTCTTTCAATAAAGATTTTATTGTATGGCGGGATTCTATTTTTACATTTGTATTTCATTGCAATCTAACACGTGTGAGCGAGCAAAACTTATCCCAAACGAACTTTCTTATTCTGATAATTCGGGCTCGACATGAATGAAATATGTTAGCAGATCTTTAAAATCTGCAATTGCAGCTGCAAGTACCAATTTTCTTACTGCAGGAATGGTTTTTCGTCTCCATTTGTTGTTAGCAAAACTTCAGAACATGACCAGATAGAAATTATGAAGCAGAAAATGAGTAGGTTAAATATTACTAGTTTATGTCTATTCAAAACTAAATGAACATTAATGAAAATTTACTGTCGTGTAAGTGAACAGAAAAATGAAATGGGAATAATTTTAGATTAAGTAATTAAGTAATGTGTTCCTGGGATACTGCAAAATATCTGATGGAATTCTAGTTAAACTAAAAAAGAAGCACCTTAAAAAAGACATTGTATTTGTCCATATTTCTGAGATGAAATATTGTAATTATTTACACGATTTACATTGTTCATATTTATTTCCACATCTTTGTTACCATATTCACGACATTTCGGTCGATATACGCTCTGACCTTCAAGAGACTAAAATTTCGAGATGAACCTCTTATTTCATTCATCAGTGTATATATATCGGTAGGACAACGATTTTGCAATGAGCTCGCCGTTACAATTGTGGGTTCAGTATCTAGTTACAGTAGAGGTGAATAAAAAAATGAATTAAAAAAAGATATCCGATACTGATATCTAGAAGAGTCATGACTCGTGAAATTATAACAATCTGCCTATGTGAATGAATAAAAGATTCAGTTTGGAATTCTAATCACCTGAAGAAGGTAGAATAGTACAATGGCCAAGATGTCACAAATACAGCAACAAAGATGAGGACAGCAGTCCGAACAATGTAAATAATGTAAATAGTCATTGTAATTGTATATGCACCGAGAAGACACAGAGGAAGAAATTGAAAAGTTCTAAAGCACATTGCACAATGCCAATACCCATTTCAAATCACAGGAATTTAAAATTATCATCGGAAACCTAAATGTCAAATTTGCAAAAAGCGAGATAGTGGAATAGTGGAATCCTTTTTGAACGTGCAAAGAAGGTCCAATTGTGCACGACAAACGACCTAATAACACCTAGTTTCAAGTACACCAAACACGCTTATGGACACACGAGGAGAAACAAGGAACAACATCCGACTACATAACGATCAATATTAACGAATAGAATTTTACATTGTAAAACATACCCAAGTGTCGACTGGGGAATGGGCTAATTTACAGTGATATGCAGACTTAAACTGACGCAACTCAAATAGGCCGATACAGCAACACCCATATTTCAATACAAAAGATTGAACTGTGGACAGTGGTTATCATTTAATGGAAACGGCAAGAGGAAGACAGACATAGATGAATGCAGCGTTGAAACAGATACAATGAAATACAATGCAAATTAAAGCTGATAACTTGAAGGTCATCTAACAAGACAAACTGCCGATGTACTTGGCTTCCTTGAATGCAAAATCTACTCTGGCATCACCTGAGGTGAGTTACACATAACAAGTTGAAGTTAATTATTTTCGAGCGTATTGTGGTGCGTCGGTCATTCGAGAGATACTACATTGTTAGTTTTTTCGTAAATGAACGCCTGCCTGAGTGGTAAGAATATTTTGTTTTGTGAAACCCGGATTTGAATCTCACTCGTGTTAATTTGTCCGGAAAGTAACATGTTGTTAATATAAACCTAGAGAGGTGATCTGCAGGTTAACCCAAGCTTTGAGTGAAATTTGAAAGCAATAGATGATAGTGCTAAGACGAAATCGTGACCGAGGTTTTGAGTGATGTTTTTTTTCAAAAAATAATTTGATCACGCCAGATTATGCGATGCCTTTTAGAAGCTTTGACTAAATTGCTTAGCTTAGTTGCAGTATTAACTGCAGGTAGAATCTGTGAGTTAAGTCGGCATCTGTAACATCGATTTTATAACCTCCCTGATTGACGGTTGTGCTCAGAAACGAATAATAGCAATAGATTGAGCGTGTAGACAGGGATCATAGACAGTTGAAATCTTTCAGTTCTTAATGAAATTTTTGTTGGAGACAGGTGAGGTATTTTGACGACTTTGCATTGACTTAGAATTATTTCATTTTTTTCCCGCTTTAACTAATTTCTATATTTCGACAGGGCATTTTGTCTTATACATTTTTCCAAATACTTAAATTAAAATGGGTTAGTGATTATTTCTGACTCAGGCACAATTCTGTTCATTTCTGTGATCGATCCATACATTATATTGAAATGCTACAATTCTAAGACTTAATAATGAACATTCATTTTTACAATGTCTGGTATGATAGCTTAGTAGTAATGCTATTCTCTTTGAAAATCTTTTCATTTACGCTTTGAAGATGGTTCACTTTTATTGTTACAAGTGCCATTCATTGCGAAACGGATTTTAATAGTACTTTATAGTCAGTACTTATTAATTGTAAAAGCGTAAGTTGCTCTGGCATAAAAGCATTTTGTCACTTTCTTGTCAGACAAAAATGTAATGAAAATGATAAATATACATCTTTGCTTTTTTGTCTTTTGCTGTGTTTTAAAATTATATAATTTCTTTATTCGATAAATATCTAACATTATTTGTGTAAGTATAATTTGTTTTAATCATTTTACTCCTAGCAAGGCAATAAAGCCACTAGAATGTAATATTTTTCTGTGTGTTAGATAATGAGAAAAACCCTTCTTAGAGATTGGACAATAAAATAATAAAAATGAAGTAAACAGAATATAATGATTGACATTGCATTTAAATATTTGACGATCAAAATTGACTTAGAAGCAAGAAACCGAAAAAGACCTCCACAAACGAGAAGTGCGTTAAAATAAACGCTTGGAATAGAACGTACACTTAAATGCGCCATTTCAACTTTAAATTGGTGAGACCTTGATACATTTCTAGTACTACGCTTGAATTCATAAAGCCTTACGTACCAAAGAGGAAAGCTCATAAGAACAATTATCATGAAAATATTTATATAAAAGACACAGGGAATTTTAAAGAAAGTTACTGGTAATGTGAATGCAGCTCCAAATTAATTCAAATGCAAGGCCATTACGAAAAAGTTCTTCACTGCGCTATCATATCACAATCTATTAAAAAATAACCATTATTTATATTTAAAAAAAACATTCTGTTTTTTTTTTCTGATCGTGAAAATCTTATGCAAATATTATTTGACGTATCTTAATTATAATTGTTCATATCGTTCTGGGTGTTCATTTGTGTAGTGAGTAAAGCATTTAGCAGTTGATGAGATCTTTCAAATAGTTTAATTGCGCTGGCATGATAACCAGTATTTTGAATGTATCTGATATACAAAAAGTACGTACATTCTTCGTTAAATGTGGCTTGAAATGAATATACTTGCTTGTATGTATTAAAGAAGGAACACTGAAATTTGGAAATTAAGATTTCCATATTGTCTTGACCATTATTCCTCGGGAAATATTTTTTTAAAATGATAACGGTAGGTCAGCATAGGAAAGATTCTACAATTTTTAACAAACGTGTAATCATATTAAGTACAAAAAACGTTTTCAAAATGTAAATCTGAATAATAGTAAAATGTTCATATGAAAAGCTAAACGTATCTTGAGTGAATTTTGTATGTTTCTGTATGTTGTGTTTCTGATATTATAGGCGTTGGTTTTTTATTTAATTTATTTTGCCATTTCAGAACATAGATAAATATGGCTATCCATATTTCTTAACTATTTTTTTTGCGTAAGCAAATCTTAAATTTTATGAAGTTTTCTGCTTCCTATTCATTTAAACAAAACAACGTTTCCTCTGCTACTGTTGCATTCAATATGCACTGTGTGGATTAGACTTTTCTAGTGTAGCCAGGTATTGAACTCAGAAAACTTTTGGTCAATTACTTGGTTCAACCAACGTCTCAAAGACGTATGGTCCACTGGATAAAAAAGTTAGTTAAATTCAGTGACTTGGCCCAAAGAGTTGTGAGTTCAATACCTAGATACATCAGAGATTAACAAAAATTCTGGAGTTGAGCTAAGGGTAGATAACGGATACTAAGGTATCTTGAAGGTGGCTTGAAGGTGGCTTGTGGAACTAGAACAATGTACTCTAGTGAACGAAATAAATGGGTTCAGTTCAAAATTCCAATCAGCTAAAGAGCGCTGGAACGATCGAAAATGTTGTGAATATGGCAACAATGATGAGGACAACAATTTGAACAATGTAAATAGTGTAAATAATCTAATTCTCTTTATAGAATTAAATGCTGGACTATATTTGAAGTGAGAGATGTGGCCCCGTCGTTGGATGAAGAGAATGCCACAAGCAGAACATGTGAACAACAATGAAACTTTTAAGTAAAATAGGAAATAAAAGGGTAGTTAGATTTGCAATAAAAAAGTAATTTGAAATTTCTAGGATACATGATAAAAGAGAGCTAAGAAAATCTATCATCCAGAAGGCATAGTAACGACAAGATAAACAGAGGGAAACACAGAGTAAACGACTTAACACGTTTGACTCAATTGTCGATAAAACGGAGATAAACAGAAATAGTAAAGAGTCAAAAAAGGAAAGAGACAAAAAAGAAGGCATGCAGTTGTTGAGATCTACAATCTCCATCCACTAAATGGTTACTGCATCTTTAATTTACTGTTATTTTACTAGTATGTTATGACTCAGAGTTTGACAAAAGTGATAAGATATCTTTACAGGTACACGCGTAATGTCGTATTTTTTACATAGGTGCATGAGAGTCAGATTCATAAGTGAGGGCTTTCTGTAAAAAGTGTAATGTGCTTTGTTTAAGAGTTACCATCGCTAAACCTTTAATCGGTGAGTGGATCTCAAATTTTTATCTAGCCTTGTAGCGTTCACTTTCGTGCAGGTACCCCTTCGAAAGTCATGTATCGATTGCTTGTTTTCCCTGGATTTATATTAAAAACATGCTAGAAGCTCTTGGTGACAAGCAGTCTAAGACAAGGGAAAACTCTGAATCTAAAAGTGATATCAAGGAAATTATTTCTTTTTTTAAAAATATCTACGATTATCTCAGAAAGCACGCACACACATATATCAGGGAATGTGAAAGAAAATAAAAATGAAATTGTTGCACAAGCATTTTACGTAGGCTCCTAATCCTTCGATTGACCTTAGCTCGATAAGAAA
The DNA here is from genome assembly GCA_037127315.1 of Ascarosepion bandense. Lineage (NCBI taxonomy): Eukaryota > Metazoa > Mollusca > Cephalopoda > Sepiida > Sepiidae > Ascarosepion > Ascarosepion bandense. The sequence goes on from JBBBDQ010001184.1 coordinate 641,057, forward strand.
GCTCTTCAACCACTAGTACTCAAATCCACATACCAATGAGAAAAATTCCTGTGAAGGATATTGTAATTTAAAAATCTCGAATTGTAAAAGAGGTTTATACATAATTGTACCTCTTGATATAACACAGAAATCGATCCAAATATACTGCCAGTTTTTCGAAATGTATCCCAAATTGAAATTACTACTAAAGCTTCACAAAACATCATAGAATTCAAACACCACAAAATATTCTAACAGCAAAATTCGACCTCCACTTTTGAAAATAGCTTAAAAATTAGCCGAAAGCACTCCTAATAGTAATGATAACAGTTTCTACACAACCTTTAAAAAATTGGCAGGAGACTAGAACCCCTAGAAAACTTATAAAATATTCCTTAGTCGTAAGTATTAATGAAACATGCATGAAAGGATTTCAGCCCATATATGCGTGCGAGTTGATACATCGATAAATCTGCAGAGGAATGATTAAAAGTATTTTATGTAACGAGTATTTGTCTTTTAACGTTATCTATTTGTCACTGTAATTAACCCAAGATCTGTTCATGTTTCTCCATATGATTTTCGTAATATTGAATAATATGCGTTTAGCGACTTCCAATGTTTTAATCACTTCATTAGACAAGATTATCTTACTCTCAGGAGTTAATAATATATACTGCTTCTGCTGCTGAAAAACAACAATCGTCTTGTCCAACAAAAGATGGAAACAGAACAAGTATATATAAAAATAAAATTATATTATATTCTTCATCTGTGACAGTTGTGTGGAGGAGGATGTATCAAAAGAGAATCACGCATATACGAGGGAGTTGTCGGGAGACGTTAACAAGCCGGAGTTGTTTTCTGTTCTCTCTTCTCTATATTTTCTCTGTATTCTCTTGATGTTCGCCTTTCTGCCCAAAAATTCCGTACATATATAAGCTGAATTTTTTTTGACTTCTCGGATTTTCGCTTAATGGTATCATCCATGACCAGGCAGCCCTATCAATCATTTTCATCGGCTATTGCTTTTGAAGCCGGCTGCCTTTGATGTAATCACACTTTTGTTGGTTTGATCAGTATTTTTTAGCTTTGTCCGTCCTGCTTTTGATGTCAATCATATTTCCGTTGGTTCATAAAAATATGTTACATTAATATTTGACAAACAAATTATTACACATTTTCAGAAACAAAAAATAAATGGAAAAAATGGAAATGAAGTATCAATAATAACAGTATTTGAGTCGGAAAACATCATTTGTTTAAGGGAAATATAAGTATATCTACAACTTTTGAAGGTCATAGGTAATTATAGCTTTATCAATTTGATGACCTTAGAATTACAGGTTTATTGCGAAGAATATGAAAATGAACACTTAAAAGAATATATAGTTGTTGATTTTGTTTTTCCTTGCTAGGAATAAAATGGTTGTTTAGATAAGCGAAATGAAAAAGAAGAAGACGGACTTACTTATAAATTAATATTTAAATGTTTGTGCGGATATCGTATTCTGAAAACCATCCGACTTAATTAATGCATGCTGAAATATCTAGAGTCAATATGTTTTCATCAAGTAAAATTAAGAGAATATGCGTCCCTTGTAATGCCTTGTGAACATGAAGAACTGGGCCTGCGTTTTGAATTCAATCGATTATATTATCACATAGTCGCCAGTTAGTAGATGTATAATTATCGACAACATAGAGAGTCAAAGATCAAGTTCTCCGAGGGCGAGGGATAGTTCCCAATTGTGAGATATTTTTAGTTTGCAAGTCTAATATTTAGGAGGACTAATTTTTTTTTTTCATGAGGAGTAGATAAATGTGCTTAACTTGAGCATTTATTTTTCCCGTTGAAATTTATCATATCAGGAGTGTGTAATGATTTTGTGATTTCTTTAATTCCTTTTAATAATTTTGTATATTTCACCCAATACAAGGCTCAAAAACCACCCAAGGTTTTATGCGCATAAAAGACGTAGTTAAAGAACGGCAGTAAGAAAGATAACGGTTAACCAAAATCTTCAAGACGTTAAAATTTTAGGGATCAGAAAAGCATTTTCCCGGGAATTTGTTTCTCAAATTAGCGGTTTTTCGGAAGAAACTGATAGAGAAATACTTCCCTCTTGTTAATGGACCACGAAGGGAATAAGAATGTTTCGTCCCAGTGTAAGTCACATGGAACGTTTTAATTATGAAGTCTAACTTAATTATATCTTAATTAAGCCAGGTAAAAGTCTGTGTATTAGAAGTGTTATAATAAAAGTCATATCATCATTTACAAAAGATCGATAGCCAGTCTAATTGAATATATAGAAGAGACAATTTTACATATTCAGGCTACAGCTCTAAGAATTAGTAAGTAGTTGGGTCGTTTTAATGGTATTTATTTTTGAAGGATAACATTTGTACGCGTCTTTTCGTATCGACACTACATCTGCAGTTGTACAGGAATATTTGATGCTTTTGACGCTGAAAATGCTATTGGTGACGGCTTGCAAATCCTCTTCACGTCTCACTATGTTTGAAGCGGATATTTGCATGTGTGTGACTGCTCTGAGATAGAAAATACATCTTAGCAACTAGATCCGTTACTACTGCCTGTAATTGCGCACTGTTATTATCCCGTGTATTAATCTGATTGTCAAATCTAATCAGTTTTCTTGTAATAAATTTATCGACTGCGGTCGGCAATACGTGCCAGTTTCAGTAATGGTGCTAATACTTGCAACACTGCGAAAATTTATTTGTTGAAGAAGCCGCCTCGAAATATATTATCTGATATTGTATTGCATTCGAGATAGCTCTTAATGCACCGGAGGATCTGAAGAGTTTTTTTTATGCAGTCTCTACGGATGTGCGAATTATAGGGTTTAGCGTTTCATTTGTCTCCGACTTAAATACGAAGCAAGACTTCAACGGCGCAAATTTGATTCTCCTTGAGATGAAGCGATGATAACCTAGTTGAACAAGAAACACATTTCAGAAATTGTCTTATTAAATAGTATTGGTTAAATTCACGGAGCATAGTTATTGTTGTTATATACTATAATGGAATGTTGTAGGACACAACTTGTCCTTGTTTAGGGATAGTGCAGATATGTTTCATGATTTTTCTGAATGTTCGCATTGGGTGTCACCGACTTTTGTGAAATTCTACCTAAGTCTATATTTAATTGTTCTTTACTTAAAGGGTGACTTAGAAATAAAAAAAAACAAACTTTGAATTCAGAAAATGTATGAATCAAATATATCAATAGAGCCATAATAGATGTAGAAACAATTGGTATTATTTAATTTGTGACTTCGGGGACAGTTATTATTTTTAGTATTTAAATTTCACACCTTTCCTATTCGTATTCATTCATAACTTTGAGAATGAGTCACTTTGACGTAATGTTTAAGAAATTTATCCCGCTAGATCAATAAATAGTGAATTGAATCCTGACTGGGTGACCCATACTTCCGGCCTTGTACCACATCTAAGCTACGTTTAGAAAATCTTCATAACTCTCTGAATGACTTTCGCCCTGTTGTACAAATAAATGCGATATAAATATCGATAATCAGAACTTGTACGGTGAGAAAGAATGGAGAAAGTAGTGTTTATATATTTCAGAGTGTCTTAGAAATAAATATAACTTTTGTGAATTCATATTATATTGCAATGTTGATTAATACCTTAATTATGCCATTAAAATATTGGCATTTCGTATCTTTTTTCTGTATATTTTTATTATTAGCTTTGTTACTGTTTATGTACACACAACTGAATGTAAATTTGAATTGTTTACCCTAAACGATGATAAACACATTATTATTGTTATATATAGTGCTTTTACGTATGTATATAAACAAGTAATTAGCCTCGGTATTCCAAAGCAGTAAACGTTCACTGTAGAAGAAAAAGACTGAATCTAAAAGTAAATAATTCTTAATCGAATAAACAATGTTTATAAGTAATAAATACATAAAAATTGTTTATAATTTCAAAAGAATTCATGTAACATTACGCAATCACATTTGCGTTGAAAACTCATGCATAGATTCCTTTTAAAGTTTACACATACAACTATATATGTATATATATCGCATATCCAAGAATTTAATTTTTCTTTGTTGATTACTTCCTTTATTAGGATGGTATTGATGACTAAGTTCACTGCCAAAGTGCAGATAGTTGATTAGAACTTTTCACTGAAACCTTTCCTCGTCATCCATTCTCTGTCGCCTTTTGTATTTGCAAGAATTGGTTGATGTTGTAGTGTTGAAAGAAAACCTGAGTAGAAGAAAACGGGAATTGCGTGAAATTATTTAAAGTGAATCTCAGCTTGCCAGGAAGTGGCTCACACACTTGATATCATGACCTTACTTTGCAGTACATATAGAATATGACATGCAGAATCCAGTTATGAAACTGCGGCGGATAACCACTGACTTGGTTATATTTTCAAGTGGCGCGTTCGTGCGTAGCCCTGTTCATCCGCGATTTAAACTGTCGAGAACTAAGTAATCATCAACTTGTTCTACCGTTGGGGACTTTGGAGTCAATAGCCTTTAGTCTGGGTCCTTGTTTTTGATCTCGCCGCTAAAGTTGACCCTACCAGGAGTTTAGAACTCTCAACAGCATCGCTCGTTATCATTGTGACACACAAGCCTCTCCACCACGACAAGTAGCGATCATCATTACGTCCTAAACCAATAGACAATTCCTACCAAAGTACACTGACATACACATATTTTGGTTGTAATATTTGTATTTTTTTTTATCTGGCATTGATTTACGGGCGATTAATCATGTAGTCGGTACCGCTTAGTAAACTCAAACTAAAATTACCGGATATCTCTCTTTCTCCGTAATTCTAGCACCCATCTCTGTATATATATGTCTATTTATTATTAAGAATAATGTATTAGTGGCGTAAGCTGTCAAAAGTTTGTTCAAATCACAAGTCATAATTTCCACAATTGTAAATTTTAAAAATATATTTGACGAAAGATCCGGATCTTTTAGAGAAGTCAAACCTAAATATTAGTAAAACCTTCTGAATATCGAGTACAATTTTAATTTTTAGAAAACAAATAATACTTTCTTAGTTTCCAGTACTATTTGAACTAATGTGGTAAATTGGTAAAATTCAACATATTTTATAATGCTTGCCCGAAGAACTTTGAGGTTATATAAAATATTTGAATTTTACGCTCTATGATTCTTAACACGAGTTTCATCACCCTTGCAAAACTGAGAGAGGATGATTTGCACGGGAATATTAAAATGTGAGTACTTAGATATCACATTATAGATATCATCCATCCATATAGATTTCATCTTCAGTAACCATAATTTACAATTATGGAAATGACTTGTGATTTTTTTTTAAACGGATCACAGATCCGACTTTTGACAGCTTACGCCACTAATATCTTATTCTTAATAATAAATAGATATATATATATAGAGAGAGATGGGTGATAGAATGACGAAGAAACAAAGATATCCGGTAATTTTAGTTTGAGTTTACTAAGTGGTACACATATATATTAATATTCAACTCAACGTTGCTTTATTCTGTCATATTCTTAGTACTGGCATTTAGTACTGCAAGAAATTATTGCAAATTATTATTCGTATTAATTCGTAAATTTGAGAATATCTTTCACTGTTAAAAAACATAGCAGCATATAAATATGGGCTATTACAAATTCTTCTGTGAGAGACGATGATAAATGTACGGTTGTGTTGTAACCTTAAAGGTTTACTGCGTGAGTAATCACCAAAACATAGAAAATGCTCGGACGCTGCGTGAAGTAGATATACTGAGAGTAACTGCTAGTCGGTATAATCCCTCTAATACTCCAATAATGTCCACTTATAACAGAATATTAAAATCCCAAATAGTTATACAACAGGTTTAGTACGTTTTAAGGCTGAAATTAATAATAAAATATTGAATAACTAGTGTTTTATATTCACCCTGTGTTACAAAGAACATGCGAACATTCAGTATCTGGATAATATCAATGTATGATTTAGTGTTTGATATGCTATTTTATATGCAATCAGGAGAATGAGTTATATTTGTTTTCCTAGTCCTGATATTACAGGCTACATAAATACATGCATGTTTATATATATATATATATATATATATATATATATATATATATATATATGCATGTTTATATATATATATATATATATATATATAGATAGATAGATAGATAGATAGATAGATACGGAAACGATATTGTTTATATATATATATATATATATACATCTATTTCTGAGATGAGGTATTTTAATTATTTAAGCCATTTACAATGTTCGGACTGTTATCCTCATCATTGTTACCCTATTCACGACGTTTTGACCGAATTACATTCCAGTTTTGTTTAGGTGATTGGCGACACAGCACAGTCAATAAAAAGGTTCGTTGAAGTAATCCAGTGACTTGATCTAAAGATTTGTGAGTTCAATATCTAGCTACAGCAATGTTGAAAAAATGGAAAAGTTGAATTGAGATATCCAGAATAGACATGACACATAAAACTAGAACAATCTATCTCATTGCACGATATTAAGGGTAGTGTTCAAAATTCCAATTACTTAAAGAAGGCGGAGCGTAAAACAAGCGAATCATCGTGAATATGGTAAAAAAGATGCGGATAACAGTCCGAACATTGTAAATAGTGTAATTAATATTTTTTTAAATATCGAGAAGAATTTTAGAGAACGATATATGATAAAGGGAAAAATAATCGCATCGCAAGTATAGTTTTTCATTTGTTTTTTTTTTGTATATATATATATATATATATATATATATATATAAAGTTAAAACAGTTTCACGATTTCAAAAATATCTTATAATTATTATTTAATATTAATTTTAATGTTAATGATATTTTTTTCCAATTTTAATTGTAGTGATCACTTAATAATTACTTAAGCACAGTTGAAACTTTTGTAAATAAAAACGAAGTACCGATAACTCTAAAGATTAGTAGCGATTTGACATTGCTTTTATTTAGGGACAGGACCCCCCCCCCACATTCTAAACTAAAAAAAATCAATATTCTTAATTATAATAAATTTAATGATTAGAGGAATGTAATCAATGCTACTCAACAAATGTAGTTTAAAAATTATTCCCTGTTGATTTTTTAAATGCGCAAAGGTTAATATAAATAAGACTCCGTTGCCCTACGGCAAGCGCTGAAACATTATCATTATTATGGGCACAGGAGCGAACTTTTTTTAGTTCGCTCACTAAACAACCACTTTCAATTCTAAGATAAATGTTATCCTTCTTAAGCTATTCAATAAAAAAACTGGCGTAAAACCGTGTCAGTTTTATAAACACTAGAAATGATAATAGAAAAATAAGAAGCAAAACGTATTTCTTTGTAGTTAACAGTAAATATCTGACAACCAATATATTCAATATGATCGTGTTGAACCATGTTAAAATAAAACAAGTAAAAGCAATGCAGAAAGAGATCTTTCTCAGACAAAGATAGCAACGCGTATCATAAAAGAAGTCCTGATATGTAACTTCACGCACTGCAACCATAAAACAAACGCTTCTTACTACCAATCAGTGCTCTCAAGAGCAAATAATTCTAGGCAACGATGTCGACATATTTCTCCCTGGTGCCGATGATCGATTGTTGTGCCAAGAAAATAACAAGAGTTTTCTTGACAAGCAGGCGATTTTCGCACGAACGATCAATGCTCCCACCCATCACATATTTTCTTACCAGCATCTGACTTTTGACTAAGCTGATAAAATAAATAAAAATTAAGAATTTATACGGAATAATCTTATTCTGTCAATACAACTCTTGCTTTAATTCTTGACCACTGACAGTGCTGCTTTTTCGCTAAATACATGTTACATTTCGAAAGTAGTTAAAAATTTTAAATCATCTAATATATTTAATTTATTACAACATGAGAATGATTAAAAGAATACTAAGTAAGATAGCAGTAAAATATCGATCATCGGTAAGGATAGGATTAACCGAAAATGTTTATGTGTGATCACGAGTTCCGTCATTCATAAATGTTGCTAGGATACCTTGGATGTATCAAGATAGTATCATCGGGGTAGCCATCCCTATTCAGGCAGGTTTTGAATGTATTGCCGTTATAAAGTGGTTGTTCTACCAAGGGTCAGTTTGCCCATTTATTTATATTGATTTGAATTCTTAACTTTGCTTCTCGACAGGCTGCTATCCGTAGCAAGAGATTCCTATATGCCCTGCTGTTTAATCCATAGCTGGAACGACAGTGATAGAACATTGGACATTCATTCTCCGAACATTTAATGTTATTGTCGGTTAACATTTATAATTATTAAATTCAGGAAATTAGTTTTCTCAAATATTTTAGATTTTGTCATTTACAAACATTTAAGACCATTTAGCTGTAAAAAATGTTTTTTGTATTTTTTGTATCATATGAGATTGTATGATGCAATAGCTTTTTTATTAATGTATCAGCCATCATTTAAACATCATTTATGACACAAAATGTTTTGTCATTGCTAGATTACTAACCATGGTGACAGAATTTATGTAGCGAATTAGACTTAGAATATGGAAGAAAGTATTTCCCCCTTTCGACTTACGTTATCGCTTTATGTTAGCTATCTCTTTTCTATCATCGTTCTTTATCTTCTTAGGATTGCAATATATTAGAAAAAATTTTAATTAACATAGAAATGTATCTCTCTCTCTCTCTCTCTCTTTCTCTCTCTCTCTCTCTCTATCAATTCATCTGCGAACATTTGAATGCTTGGTGATTTAAATGTTCATCATTTCAATTGACTTAATAATTCTAATGTTTCTTCTTCTTCTTCATCTTCTTCTATGTGCCTTGTCCCTTCAAGACGTAGGTGATCATGGCCTTCCAGTTTTCCCTATCCCTGGTGGCTCTGAGCACGCCTTCTCCTGTTACACCATGCAATCCTCGTTCAGTCATCCATCTGATTAGGTCCTTCAAATATGTTATCCGTCGCTTTCCTCTGTCTCCTTTTCCCTCTATTTGGCCTGTTATTATCAGAATCTCCAAGTCCTTCTTCCTCATTGCATGTCCCAGGAACTTCAGCGTCTGTTCCTGATGCTCAGTATTAATTTCCTTTTTGTTTCCGTCATTTCCAAGACCTCATCATTGCTTACATACTCGATCCATGATATTCGCAGCAACCTTCTGTAGAACTACATTTCAGTTGCTTCAAGTTTTTCCTTCATCTTTGATGGTATTGTCCAGCATTCACTGCCATATTGAAGGACGGACAGCACGTTGCCGTTATTCAGAATTTCAAATTTTCTGTTGCTCAATCTGTCTTATAATTTATCCTAAGAAATCTGTACAACATTCTTTACTTGATTTGTTCTTTTCCTTCTTTCCTTGCTCATGACGAGTCTTGCAACTCTGTTCTCGGATGACATAGTATATGTTTATATTTCTTTTGAGTTGTCTGTTAGAAATTAACCTCTTTTTCTGCTACCAGCGCACTGATTAAGATTCATATTGTAACGTTCTTTGAGATTTTACTTGGGTTGATATTCTTAACCTTCCTATAAGGAACTGTACAATATAGGTTTCTTCTTAAGTTAAATCTGGAGTCTATGTATTTGTATGTTCTCGAAAATACCAGCTGAAGCCATAATCGTCTTCTTAGTTCACACCGTCCTGTTTAGTCACTATAGTCCGCAAGAATCACTTTCTCCGGCTGTACCAGCGTGATAGATTTGATCACAACAGACCCCCATTTAAAACTGTTCTTAGTAATTGTAAATTTGTCCTCACAAAGTGTAAGTTATGTTAGCTGATATAATGAGGTACCGTATAGCCTCTAACAAGTTTGGTTTTAGTGATTATTAGCGGCTCTCTAATATTCTATTAAATAAGTCTTCAATCTCTCTTCCCTTCGCTAAATTTGAGGCGTTAACAGTAACTGCTGATAAAGCAGAATATTTTTCCTGTAAGTTTTCTGAATCCGCACAAAGCACTTGAACTTGCTCTTATTCCTGCAATATTCTTTACAACAAATCTCTTGAATTCGCCCCTGTTCTTGCTAAACTCTGTAATAAATACCTTGTTGCTTCTTGCTTTTCTACTGTGTCGAAATCTATAGTAGTTCAAGTCTTTAAGAATCAGGCAAAGTCTTGGCCTTCTTTTAGCTTATGGCAATGTAATGGAGGCTCTAATCATCTCTGAACTCATGAAGTATTATATGAATCTCGCTTTTCATGCCAACAGCTGATTAACGATAATTGCTGAAAGAGTCTAAGAAGGTTTAGATAAGAACAGTGAAACAATTTAAAAATCTGGAACAGCTTTTGCTTTCAATAATAAATGATAAATAGTGTAAGATATGTGAACCTACTGCAGAAGACAGAACTGCATATTGAAATTCAGCAAATAACAACATTTACGCATATTTGTGTTCCATTTAGCTAGTAATTCAGTATTTTAAAAGCTTCAAAATGGATTAGTCAGGGAAGAAGCTAGATCTGAACCGAACTGAAAATTTATGGGAAAGTCCTTTTTTCTGTGTTGTTTTTAATTTTAAGATATAAAAATTACGAAGTGTTGTTAAAATTTCAATTACTGTATTTCTGATGCTGATGAGGCTTTAAAATATTTTTGTAAGGAAAGTTAATATTTTTATAGTTGCATAAGTTACAGTCTTTTCTTGCAGCTGCAGTTGGAAATGAGGAAGTATTGTTCTTTTCGTTATTTGTAAGGCTCTTTGGTATTTTTAGTGGCAGTCTTTATGATCTGATAAATTTCGTTTTACAAGATTGCTTAGTTTGATGCCATTTTTAACAATTGATATGAGAAATTAAAATAAAAATTAGTTTAAGCATTTCTGAACAGTTTTATTTGATAGTCGTTTTTTATGGTTTATCCATCAGTTGCTACGTATTTAAATCCAGCAAATATTTTTAAATTGTAAGAATTTATATATATATATATATATATATATATATATATATATATATATATATATATAGTGTTAAATTGTGATGATGCTTAGTGCCAACATTGTTGTTTTTCAGTGGTATTTTGATAAAATATTTTGGCAAGCAGATTTTTATCGTAACGTGCTTGATATCAAGATAGAGATAGACCGTTAATACGATTAATGTAGAATTTTGTCACTTAACTGAGCAGAGTGAAAAATAATCTATCAGATTAAAAAATTAACCCTGATAAGTGAAAACATCATAATGGTACCTTCACGGAACTTGGAAGTCAGTATAAACTCCGCTCTGTTAAGCGACAAGATTCTCTTCATTAATCCTATATATATATATATATATATATATATATATATATATATATATATATATATGCGTGTGTGTGTGTGTGTGTGTGTGCTATTCTCCAAATGTAAAATATCCGATTTACATATGAAATATATATAGTTCAAAGGGGGGATTGTTTTCGTGGGACGCGGTTCGTCCCTTTCCATTTCATCGGACTAGATTTGTTTCCGATGATTTCCTAAGGGACAAAGCGCGTCACAAGAAAATTGTTTCCACTTTGTAATATATCTTTCCACCAATACTGTTCATTATATATATATATATATATATATATATATATATATATATATATATATATATGGAGGGTGTTGCATCAAAATCAAACACTTGAAAAAAGTAAAACGAAATAAGCATGAAAAACAAAAGCTATATATACAGAGATCCGAGAGTTTATTTAGCAACAGTTAGTTACATACTACATTATTTTTCAATTTAACCGCTGCCGACGACGTTGATCATCTCAGGGCAGGCCTAAAATGAGTCACACGCTTTGGCGACCAAGTCCTTGTCCATAGCGTCGAACGCCTCCAAGATGGCAGCTTTCAGAGTGTCGACCGTGTTGTGGGCGTGCTTGTTGGTCTTGATCTCGATCACTCCCCAGAAGAAATAGTCAAATATTTTGCTGTCGTGTAAAGAGGGCTGCTACAAGTCCGGCGCCCAGTGGTGAGGAACATTGTTGAGCAGCCACGCCTGCGTTGGCCTTGTGTACAGGAATGTAGTCTTACTGAAGACGTATGGGCGTCCTCATAGGTGATCTCGTCTATCCAGAGCTTCACTACGCTCCTCAACACTTTTCGGTAGATCTCAGGCCCTTTTGAAAGAAGATGGAGAAGAGAAACTTTGTAGGCTTCACGATGGGAAGCTTCTAGATATCTCTGCAGATACACCTGTCCTTCTGCCTGTTGCTCGTCTGGTTGTGTATGAAATCCCTTTCATCAGTGAAGAATCTTAGCATTCTTTCAAAAGGATTGAGAGCCACTGCTAAAATCTACAAGGAGTTGCTGAAGAGCGTGGTGAATGGATAGACGAGATCACCTCTGGACACCCGTACATCTTCCAGCAGGACTCCGCTCGTGCACACAAGGCCAAGACGTTCCTCATCACTGGTCGCCGGACTTGTTGCCGCCCTCCTCACCCGACTGCAAACCCCTTGACTATTTCATATATATGAATAATAATTTAATACAATTCTCGATAATTGAAACGTCGCCGGGAGAGAAACGGTGCATTCATACACTTTCTAAAGATATTTGCGAATAAGAGAATATAATGAGAACAACAGGAATTGGTACTCGGCTAACAATATTTTGTTATTATCCATTACATCACCCGTACGCTTACAAAAAGCATGGTATTTCCAAGCGGTCACTCATCTAGATTGTGACTACGCTCGACGTTGCTTAATTTGTTTGATCGTACGGGCGTCGTTGTTAGACATTGCGCATGTTTTGATGTTATAACTACTTACAGTATTGTACAAAAGAATCCAAGCATAAGTTATCGTTTGTTCACATTTCTCCTAAACTATATTTGCTACAAGTGTTGATAAATTCAGGAGTAGCCTCATGCTTTTCCTAATGTGATGTGAACAAGAAAAAATACGGTTAGAATTTGAACATCACATTCCAGCACAGATACTCACACTGTAAACCTGGTTGAGATAGTTGGGGTTAAAATACTACTGCGTTTCGTTTTGATGTCAAAATATACAATTAGACGAATGACTAAAAGAAAATTTTGAAAAAAATGTGTAATGAATACTTGTCCATGCAATCTATGATCACACGATAACTAGTACAAAAATAGACACAATTATTGTTCACGCTCTATTCTCAAGAATTTTGCTAGAATGTTACAAAATTTGAATAAGAATCGTATAAGATACATATCTAAAGGTTACTAGCCTAAAGTGTGATTGAATGTATTACGACTATTTTGAAATGGAAATATCTAGTTATGAAATGCAAATATCTATATTTTGACTATTTGACAACTTTTCGTTCTTTCAAGTATTAGAAAGATTTTCCAACCTTACTTCGCCAAAGTTTGTATTATCCAACAATATATTTATAAAATGGACATTGAATATTTACACCTCTCCACAAGGACGAACGCGCACACACACACACACACACACACACACACACACACACACACACACACACACACACAAACACACACATATCTATCTATCTATATGTATGTATGTATGTATGTATGTATGTATGTATGTATATACGCATGTATGTATATAAAAGCAAAGTCGGATTTTATTTTCGTTGAAATAATCTTTTAAAATGCGCCTAAACCGACAAGATTGGAATAGGCAACAAAGAGCTCTGGCCGACTTTAAATAACAATTTTAATATTACCAGCCCAGGTAGCTATTCCAACAAGGCAAATGTCAGAAAAAGATCAAAGATCACCCTAAAAATAATAAAACAGCAGACAAATGTCCGGTATTCGCAGTTGAACTGCGAATATTTGCAGCATCGCGAGAAAATCCAGGAACAATAACTAAAAATGTGTAAAATATAAAACGGACACACACGCACACACACACGCGAGAGAGAGAGAGAGAGAGAGAGAGAGAGAGAGAGAGAATGATATAGATATAAATGGCAAGTGAAAGGAATTATTGAGATAAAATACAACAAAATAATATTGGTAACAAAACTAAAAATATTTAATGCATATTACCAGACCTTCTGGCGAAATGGATGCATAATAAGAAAAGATGTTAAAAATCGGAATTTTCAGACACGTCTGTGTCCATCTAAGTAGACAAGAAATTAAGTGGAACTTTCATTTCCGTTTATTACTTTATATATATATATATATATATATATATATATATATATATATATATAATTGGGTGTCATTTTTGTACATATAGCTGATTCGTAAATATAGTGTGTACATATCAACAAAATCTGATAATTGAATGATCCACGCCTTAAGCGATCAACAGATTACACACAGACATACACACACACACACACACACACATATATATATACAGAGAAGATCAAATTTTGAACACTATATTTATATATATATTTATACATATATATATATATATATATATATATATATATATAGTGCAATTGATGAATTGTCTTCTAAATTATGCAAAAATGTAAATACCACCGACACCTCATTTTAACAGCTAAAGTACTAGAACAATTTTAAGTGTTTCCAGCTGAACTGGCCCGCATATCAGATCCCAACAAGATCTTGAGGTCATCAGGAGAGAATTTCGGGGTCTCCCTCTCGACGGTTAATGTTCTGCACACCAACCTTCCACAGTCTTCTTATTTTAGCTGGCTTCGTATTGTTGATGTAGCATACATTCAATTCTCGAGCAAGTGTCATTGTTTCTCTTCAACCAAATCCAATATCTTCAACCAGATATATTTAAAAAATTAAAAAAATATCTTGCCATATTAAAAAGAAAATTTATTAAAGAACATCGACATTGACTTAAACCACAACCTACTGAAGACTTCGGAAACTCCTGCATCTTTTCTGGAAGATCTCCTTCTTTAAATTGGAAAATACTTCTATAATCCATGCCTTTAGTTCATCTTTGGTATTGCAAGGAACTTTGCTTGTTTCTCGCTCAATTGCGCCCCACACGTAATAATCAAGAGATCTGCTGTCTGGTGAGTTAGGCGGCCAGATGTTAAGGTTGATATTCTCGCAGAAAATTTCCGACTGCCATTACTAGAGTTTTCTGCTTGTATGTCATGGCGCAAAGTCTTGTTGCCAGAGAGTCTTCTTGACCCATGGCAGTACTATCTCCTCAATACATTTGATGTAGTTCTCAGTGTTGAATCTGAGGTTCTGTAAGAAGATGAATGTAGGCTTAATGTCGCCATCACTAGGGACCACTCCAAACATCGTGATCTTTGCTGGATATATCATTTGACTCTTTCAGAATCCTTTGTACTGTCGTCAGATTGACATCCAAACATTCTGAAATGTTTGTATTAGACATTCCGACCGAATGTCAAATAGTACAATATGCCCTATAATAATTTCTGTCCGGAATGTATTGCATCTTGGTGCTCTTTTTTCACAGACAGTATCCAACTGTCCCTCCTACGCTGTGAAGTAAAAAAAAACCGCGCATGCGCGAAATTATGAATATAAAATGGCGACTACTTACACATTGCACCCTCTGTCTGTGTGTGTGTGTGTGTGTGTGTGTGTGTGTGTGTGTGTGTGTGTGTGTGTGTGTGTAAGGTGCTTTCACGAAATATACCCTTGTATATTCTATTTAGATTTCTCCTGTCATTCCGCCTTCATTATTTCTAAATTATATATTTATTTATACATGTCAACAATGTATACACCGTTCGCAAAATCCTTCGAAACTACTTAGAAATTATCCGAAAACTATTGGAACAGTTATTTGGGCAAACTTTACACATATCAAGTCCAAAAAGCAAAACTACCCCCCAAAAAATATATATACATAAAAAAAAACATAAAACAATTAAAAACTTACCAGATGCACCACGTCAACCCATTTCATTATATATATATATATATATATATATATATATATATATATATGTGTGTGTGTGTGTGTGTTATTTTTAGATTTTGTTCTGTGAAATGTTTACGCACATTAATCAAAAGTCTTCTTCTTTAGATTACAAAAAGCTTTCAGCATGTAGATGAGTAAAATCGTCTGATTTTAAATAATAAATATAATGATGGTAATTCCTCATCCTAGTTATTGAGACGGACATTTTGCAAGATGTTTCAGGACATTGCCCTCGTATATTTATTTATATGTATGAATTAAAATTACCTCTCAGCGGTGGAAAATTGATGTGCCTTTCATGTAGCGTTCTCCTCCGTTTGCAATTCAACGTTTACCTTCTCTTAGATGGTCTACCAGACAAGGCTAAAATGATCTGTCTATGAGGCTGTATAGAAAGAAGGTATGAATTCATGATTTTTTTAAAAGTAGGGAGGGTTCACCCTGTAAGAGGCCTAAGGGTCACACGAGTTAGAAGGTTATGTTAAGTGGTGGTTTATACGGATAGGAAAAGGAAAATAACGGTTGACTTTATACTTGAACATGTCAACATTGTAATAACTGAAAAACCATAACCTTTGCAGTCTGTTTCATAGGGTCTTGTTTCTCAAGAATAAGCTGTTTGAGTGGAACTTACATCTCGGCAATGGATTACAAAGTCCCAGCTGTGAAGGTCAGACCTGATCGAAGCAGGCGATGCCGTTCGTCCAAGTACTTTACATGTTAGTAGCAATAGAGCAGTTAAAGATTATCGACCTACCGCCTGTGAGAGATTTTGGAGTGTGGAAAATAATTTTCAAGAGCATTTATGTGAAAATGAACTCAACAGTCTAGACCTGTTAGAATACTGCCCGTTAATTATACAATCAGAAGTGATAACCATTAAGCCCCCTACGCATTTCGTCTTTAATTATATATATTTTTATAAAACATATTCATTTTTTGTGAATTCTTCAGTTCTCGTTTACTGCTAAACAAATGTGGCGTTGCCAAAGAGTCTTTTCAATCTAAGAATTATATCAGTGTATTCGGAAATTAATTACTTATGCCTCCGTTAGAGCTTTTGAATCAGCCAATCAAGTTATAACCACCAAAGTTAAATAGTTGGAAATTACATCTAAAATTACTTTCATATCCTTCTCTGACAGTCAACAGTTTATAGTGATTTTCAGAGTGAAATATTGAGAGTTTTATAACTTTATAAAACATCTTATTCGCTATTACTTGTATAATATCAGAAAAGTTATTACTGTTACAGTAAAAATATTGTCGATTTTACAGGAAAAATTAAAGCTTATACATATCTGCTTTAGTGTGAAAGCTTTAACAATAGTTAAGTATGATATATCGGTCAAAACTTATTTTGGAATACGACCAGCTTCTAATTAGTAACGGTTGAAAGAGACTAGTGAATTAAACTCACCTCAAAGCACCAGATATTTGTCTTTGACCATCTCAAGGAAAATTGGGAAAGCTTATTAAAAGGGAATTTGCATTTTTCTTCATCTTTCGTCTAAGAACCGAACACATTTCACCTTCAGCACCAGTCTTTAAGCCAGAGATATCAACTGTTCATTTTTGCATAACATTGTTAGAGATTATGCCAAATAGGTTTTGCATACAAAAAAAAAATGAAAAAGACATTGGTTATCAGAATAATAAAACTATACCAACATTAAACCAAATTCAATTTGTAGTTTTTATCTTGCAAAACATAGAAATGTCAGTAACTACGAGTTATTTTAACGTTTAACGTCCATCACTGTAGACATTTATGGCCAGTACCTTGAGTGAGTAAGTTAAATATTACATACAAAATGTCCTGTTTTATAATAAGAACAGATATTACAACAAAGACAATGCAACAGCAAATCTTCAAAACTGAATGTGATCATTAGTATCAGAGTTACTTTCACACCATTAGTTCTTCCACATCATTAGTATCGAAAGTACTTCCGTAATATTAGTACTTCCACATCATTATTACCGGAGGTTTTTCCACAACTTCCAGATTTAAAATAGTTACCAACTAGCAGTATAGCCCGGCGTTGCTCGGGTGTAATGAAAGCTTTAAAACTAATCCATAGTCCTGGAGCTCAGACTCTTTGGACGTTGGCACGAAAGACTAAAAAGCAATAGTTGTTTCCAGTTAAAGCGAAACCGTAGACTGAAAGAAAAATGAATGGATGAAAGTCAAATTTTAATTTCCTGGTATCGATATCAAATAAGTTTTTTTCGTTGTAAACTGAATTTTGAAGGCTAAATAAATCCTCTGAATAAATGGTATCATAGCTGAGACTAAGAACTACAACTATACCTACTTAGAGCCAAATCCAAAGCAAAAACTAAGATAAAAGGGCTGAAAAAAATACAGACATACAGGCAGATAAATAGACACACACGCAAACATCTTGCCTTTTATATATATATATATTATCGACTTTCTGCACTATTGTAAGAACTGCAACCTTGAAACTTCTGAATATCGTTTCTTATGTCTTTGTCTATGAGTGTATCGAATTTGATTAAAATCGGCACATTCCTTCTATAACCCATTTTTTTCGCTTATCGATTTTCGATATTTATCGGTGGTACCTCTACACAAAACCTAGCTGAGAACACTCACAGACGCTTATAGTACAACTGTGTAAATTTTCAAGAAAATTGGATCAGCCGTTTCGGAGTCTATAGGTAACGGATACACACACACAGACACACACACACACAGACAAAGTTCCATTTATAAATAAGTTTACATTACAGTTATTGATTTGCTTCGATCAATACAAACATTCAGCCTTTCAATTTTGTTATCATTACACTTTAAGCAAGGTGACCACTTGGATGCAGGGGTACAAAGATGGAAAAATAATGAAAAGGCTTTAAGGGAAAGGGCAATGAAAACAAGATAGAAAATGATGATTGACGCTGCAATTCAATGTTTGATGATTGTAGGTTTGTCTGGTTTGGATTACGGCATATCTACCTCCTTATATTAATGGTAAATGTTATTTTTTTAATTTTTCAACAAAAACGTAATTTTTAGCTTTTACGCTTTTGATTTTAATGTTGGATGGTAAATTACTTGCTCATAGCTGGACCCTAAAAGGTGCTACACCCACAGATCAGGGAGAACCTGTGAACAATAGGAATTAGGATCGAAGACATTACTGCAAAATTTAGTTTATCATTAAACCCAGGTAGCCAAAATTTGTAGATGGTAAGGAAGTAAGAAATCAGAAGTGAGTTCCACAGCCGAGTAGTGCCAGAGGAAAATAAAAACTATTAGAAAAGAAGTGATTGCTATATCTAGCTAGTTTAACCGGAAAACAATGAGACTAAGTTATCCATCTAGAAGAACAATTTCTATGACAATATTTGTAGAAAATACAATTAAACAACGTCACGATGGTGAGAAAGTGACTGGAGTCGAGATGCCAAGACAGGATCGAACCTGCTTTGAATTCTGTCAATAATCTCGAGATACATATTTGCAGCACCAGACTAGATATGGCAGTGATAATCAATGTATGAAAGAATGGTAGATTTAAAAATGTGCAAGATGGAATCTGACGAGAGAAATTGTCTGGCAAAAAACGGTGAATGAATTTGCTTAGCAGCTGATGTTGCAATTCATTAAATTCATTCCACTTCATTTTAGTGGAAATCGTGAGCTCAGGAAAGTAAAAACAGTCGATATCCTAGTAGTAGAACGTTCAGAATTTGAAAGCAGTCTTTCAAACATTTTCAAGGGAAATCTCAGATTTCTCTATATGTAGAATCTACAATTTGCCTTCTCGTTGGATTGCAGTATTGTATCTTTTTATAAAATGTATATAAATTGAATGTTTCTTTTATAAAATACTGAAATTGTATTTACTATTTTTATTATTATATTAACTCAGAAGAAGTAGATACGTTCACCACTTGTCCGGCTTTGACACATCCGCATTGAAGATAAGCATTGGTTTTAGTCATCACAAAATTGACTTGACCTAAAAAGCTGGGAGTTCAGTACCAGTATAGGGAACAAAAACTTGGAGAGTTGACTTACAAAACATATTTGAAACTGAGGTATTCAAAATGATATGGCCCTTTTAATTAGATCAATTTACCCATATATATGGAGTTTGGTTCAAAATTCCAACACATACCACCTGAAAAAGGCTGGAAATCCTACAGTCGAAACGCCTTAAATATAGCACAAAAATGACAGCAAGAGCAAGAATGATGTAAATAGTTAAAATCACACATCTCATAAATATTAAGCCTTGATTTATTTGTAGGATTGCGTTTCCGGTTTATTCTAAGGTCATTTCATTCTCTTTCACTCAATGTATTTCATTGCGTCTTCATGGTATTATCACCTTGCTTGGTATGAATTGATTATATATATATATATATAGCGGGTAGGAAAAGTACTTAACTCATCGCGTTTTTAACTTTTACAATAAAAATCGTTCAATTTGAATGATACATTTTTATAATCATTTTAACCCAAGCAAAGCAGCACTGCCAGTGGTGCGCATAGGGTTACATAGGAGAGGATCGAAGAGAAAAAAAAGAAACAAGGCACAGAGATATCGGAGAATGGCTAAGAGAATGATGGTATTACTGATGTGAAGAGAGTGAAGATACAAGGGTGTTGGAGAAAAGATGAGGGTTAAAGAGATATGAGATCGCAATTGACATTACATTTAAACTCTTGCTGATCGTAGCTATCTTGGAAGCGAGTAGACGGAAGAGAGTTCCACATGTGGAAGTGCGAGAGAAGAAGCTGATAAGGTAGAATTTGCGGTTATATTTTGTTGGTTTCACTGCAAAAGCGTAGGACATAGATGCCAGTCTAGTAGCTCGAGTATATTCATGCAGAAGGCGATAAGCTCGTCGGAGCAGAAGCCGTGAAAGTATTTGTTGGGATCTTGTGTGTATATTCTCAATTTCAAGTTTTACCATAAATTTCCTAAAAAAAGTGATATCTGGTGACTGGCCAGGTCATTTCAGAAGATACCATTTTTCCATTGAACAAATGTTGCAATGTTTTAGACGTGTGCTTTGGGTCGTTGTATTGTTGGAATATAAAATCTCGGCCAAGGTCCATAGTTATTGCACTTTTTAATAGATGTATTGATAAGATTTGTTGTATTTTGCTGTAATCATTCTTCCTTTGATGACCTCCATTTCTTCTATTCCGTTATACGGAAAACGACCAAAATCATTAAACTTCCACCTCCATATTTGAATGTTGCGATGGTACTTACTGGGTTGTATTCAGTTCCGTTTATTCCCCATACCTAAGTGCACATGTTTGTCTTGAAAGTTCAATTTACGTTTCATCTGACCAAATAACATTCTTCCAGAATTCATGATTCATCTTCCTACTTTTGAGCAAATTTCAAAAGGTTTTGCACATTTTTCGTTTTAATAGTTGAGTGTTTAATCTAGAATAAAGCCTGTATGATTCAGTGATCTCCTAATTTTATTTTTATTTGCTTCAATTCCAAAAATTTACACATCGTTCTGAATTTCTCTTCGAGTCAAAAATGGCTCGTGTTTTAAACATTTTAATAAAATTATATATCGATACAGGCCTTTTATCACTATGTCCTGATTGAGTGTTGTGTTTGGTTAATACAAAAGAAGACAAATTGTAATTGGTTGAAGCACAAACCATATCAAAATAAATGAAAATAATTTTAGAATACCTTATTAACTGTATTTGTATAGGTGTTAAATACTGGTTCACACAGTCAAATTCAAAAATTGGTAATAAAAGAACATAAAAACAATGTTTCTAAACTTTACTCTGACAATGTTCAATGTTAGATACTGTTCATTAAAATTTTTGAAGTATCATTCAAATTGAAGAAGTTTTATTGTAAAAATTTAAAAAACGGATGTGTTAAATAGTTTTGCAACCCAATATATATATATATATATACATACGTCTCTCAAGATTCCTTTCTTTTTTTGTTTTCTCAGTTATAGAGACTCATCGGAAATATAGTAGAGTGGTTTCTCTATTGCCTCATCAATTATTTGGAATTCAAAAGTTTAAACATATTATCATCTAAGGTTATTTGACACATACTTGTAGGGAGTAAACGGAATCATGCGTTTCCATTAAAAGCATTATTGCGAAAGTAAATGCAACAGATCCTCTTGGATTGATTGTCCTTATCTTTGTTTACATATTTACGACGTTACGGCCGTTCTACGCTTCGACCATCTTAAGGTGACTGGAATTTCAAACTGAATTCTTTATTTTGTTCACAGGAGTAGATTTTTTTAGTTTCATGATTATTTAAGATGGCTAAATATTATCTATCACTTTTTAACTCAAACTCTGTAAGTTTTTTTTAGTTCACTTTTGCTGTAGGCAAGTATTCAACTCTTTCGGTCAATTCACTGGATTCAACCAACATATTTGTTTAAGTTTCCTTTTGGAACATACAACGGCTAAAACGTCGTGAATATGCCAACAAAGATGAGGACAACTGTCCAAACAATGTAAATAGTGTAACTAGATTGAGCATGTATACAAACCTAGAAACTATCGTAAGCAAACATATTTACATCGGGTTTATTTACCTCTTACAGAGAGGCAATCTGATGGATACTAAAAGTCCTAGTAGGTTTTACTATTGGTGAGAGCAATCTTAAACAAGGTAGGAAAATGACATAGTGTTGATGGCAAACAAAAAAAGGCAACAGAACCTACTAGACAAAGTAGTAAAATAAACCGGAAACAAAATGCTTAACAAAAAGTTGCAAAACACACGTATCATAACAGAAGAAACAATCCGATATGTGAACTATAATCTAGAAGAGCTAAAATCGAGCAAAAAGAGAAACTTAACCATGTAGAAAGTATTTATACTGAAAACGGATAACGTGACATACATCTGAAATTGCACTGAAATAAAGAAAGTGCCTTCCAAAGTGGTAAGCAAATATCAATAAGGAGGAAATGTTCATTATAAACAAAATGTTAAATTGCTATGTAATATTTGTCCGCCTACATGACAGTAAATGACGTGAAAGATGAAGGGAAGAGTGGGCAACAGAGGTTTGGTTCTACAGATGGAAAGTAAGATCAAGTATGATCCCTGTAAACAACAATCAAGATTTGTAAAAATATGGAAATAAATTTGATAAAAATTACGTCTCGTACTCAGAGTATTTTCATTTTTTATTTTTACACTCACTCAGTAACACACTTAATTTTGTTTATATTTACAGTTTTTAGTCCATTTATTGTGATATATTTTTAAATAACATTAAATATCTGTTTATCTTAAATATAAAATAAAATATTAATCCCCGTTTATTATACATGTAAAATAAAGCATGAGGCATATTTAAATTCCATATATATTTTTAAATAAAAAATAGTATAATATATGGACTATGCCAGGATTGCGTTAACCAGATATTTTTTATCAAAATTTAAATTATATATCGAGCAGTCTCTAAATGATACGAAGTGATTGCATTTTACATGAATCTCCAAGTCGTGTTATATATATATACGTACACACACACGCTCACTCTCTCACAAACACACACACACGCTCACTCTCTCACACACAAACACACACACACACACACACACACACACACACACATATATATATATATATATATATACATATAATAAATAGGCATAATATGTCTACATTATTCAACTAAAAATCTTTGACTATATATATATATATATATATATATATTATTGTCATCCGGAGACAGATCTGTTTCGCTGTATCACAGCTCATCAGTACTGTTAGACTCCGATTGCTACACAACCCAGGCTCGAAACCCGACCGATTTGGCATCAGTCGGCGACTCTACCCCTATATATTCAACCATTTTCGGTTGAATAATGTAGACATATTATGCCTATCTATTTTATTTTAATCGTCTCATAGTCACGGATTAATCTCATCTCGTGTTGAAATTAAAATCATTAAGAACGGCGCCGCATTTTTTATTTCGTTCATGTTATTCCCAAGACATGAATCCTATTAACCAGTTCAAATTGAAAATCAACAAATTAATCACAGCCAACAACGAATAAGAAACAACTTAAAATTTCTTCAAAATAATTAGTGACTACAAACTAGGACAGATTTATGGAACTATAAAAATATATAAAACTAATTTCTCTTCCCGTCCTATAGTATCCCCCACTCCGGTTTATCAATTAACCAAAATCCTTAACTAAATCATAACACCATACATACCCAGTAAATACAGTATTAAATCAAATCCCGAAATAATAAAAATCTAAAAAACACACAAATCTAATGAAACCATAGCCTAACTTGATAATGAATGTTTATTTACCATTGTCCCTGCTATATAAACGGTTGATATACTTATCAACAATATTTACAACGATCCATCTTTCCTTCCATTCAAATTATACTAAACATGTAACGGAAACTACTTTTGACTTGTACCACTGAGGTTCACTTTTATGACGCGGGTATCCCTGAAAGCTATATTCTAGGTATCACGATTCTCTATGTCTCACGTTTTTCCTTGTCCAACTTAACGATCTCCCCGATGTAATAGGATCTCAAGTAGGCATATACGCTGATGATAAAATTGACAAAGTAAACTTTGCGGCCGAGCTTGAAAAGGACATCTAAGCCGTGGTGGACTGGGGTAAGAAATGGTTCGTGAATTTTAATCCATTCAAAACAAAGCTGCTATCTATTAACCATCACAGACAATTGTTCCTATCCGCCATAAGCATGAATCAGGTTGATATCCCTGAAAGTAAAACACTGCGCGTCTTTGCGTTAACATTCACAAAAGACCTCAAGTGGAATGACGATAGAGAATCCATATCCAAATTCATTGCTAATTCATTGGTTTTCTGTGCAGGGAGCCAGGAAGTGTTTTTTCCCCGTCTGTAACCATCATGCATATATACAAATCTACCATCTGCTTGTACATTGAATACTGCTGCCATATCTGGCCGGGAGCTTCTGCTATCAATCTAGAGGTCTTTGAAAAATTCCGACTGTGAATTTGTCATGTGATCCATCCCTTGCTTGGGGCGATGCGGTTATAAAAAAGAAATTAATCAACAATGCAGCTATATTTCACGACGAAATATAAAAAAAACAACTTCAAATTATCAGACCTCTACCTAAAAAATACAAATAAGGAAAATTGTGAGTATTACAATAATCTAAAATATCTGCAACAGCAAGGTTTTAAATATTTAAATGTTAATATTAAAAAATTCAAATGATAATACAATGTTTTAAAACACGTTTAAAAGCATTTTAAAAAATGTAATTTTAAAATATTACAAATATGAATTCAGTTACTTCTCTTACATTTTAAATTTTGAATCAACAGTGCTTCTGTGGCGCATGTTAAAACATTCGTAACGATCAACGACATTATTTTTTTTCTTAGAAATTTACCCCTTTAGGTGATCTTAGAAAAGATTGAAATTACTTGGGAAAATAAAATGAATGAAAAAACTACGTCGCTTTCCTTGATATATAATCATCAAAGAAAGAGCCATAGTTTTTTCATTACAACACGGGGAGATTAATTTGTGACGATGAGAGGATCAAAATGGAAACAGATATAATGTCTAAATCATTCAACTAGACATATTTCAATAAGATTTGCTGCCTAATACACACAAACACACACAAATGATTTTGCATTTTATGTGTTATGTGAAGAAGAATTGTGTACTATGAACGTGTTCTTTTGATTTCTGGAATAATGCCTTTTCTTTGGATTACGAAAGGAACTTACTGCTTCTATTTACTGTGCCTCTTGGAAGACGTTGGCGATCATGCCTCGCAACAATTTTCTGTCTTTTATGGCTCTTCAGAATTTTTAACGATTTTGTTATTTCTCATAGACCTTACTTACACTATTTACGCAAGCTTACTAGGTAGATCGTGCGTTGTTTTCTTCTGCCCCACTCGACTTTAATCCGCTGTGTGAGTATGAAATTTTCAAAACCCATTTTTGTATTATAAACCCTACAAATGTCAGCCCTTTTACATGTTCATTTTGTTTCTATTTTCTTTAAAACTTCATCGTTGTTTACATGTTCATTTCATGGTCTATTCAGGATCCTTCTTGATCACCACGTGTCTGTTACTTCACACTTCTTAACCATTTGTAAAGGGATTGTCCAACATTCATTGCCATATAGCAGGACTGTTATTTCATAAAAGTTCAGTACTCCTTTTTTATTTTAGCCCAAAGTTTCTGTTTCCTGATATTTAACTTATCTTTTGGAAAGCACCTTTCGCTATTATAATGCATTTTTTTTATTTCTATGTTGCACCTTCATTTTCTGTTAAAAGACTTACCAGATATTTAATTTTGTTTTTAATAGCTTCATTTTAGTACCTACAATTTATAATTTGTATGTTGGGCTGTTCTTTTTGCTAAGAACTATGCATTCTGTTTTCTTACAATTTATGTTTATTTTTTTCTTCTCTCTTTCCATAATTAACTTCTGTAGTAATTTTCATTCTGCGTTGTGTCAATACTGTGTCATCTGCATATCTTATGTTAAGTTTATTACCGCCAATAATGAATTCTGTCAGAATCGCCTCATTTATAGGTTGTATACTTTCATGAGAAAGCACATACTTGTCTTACAACCCTTTCTGAATTATTTTCTATCCGTAAATGGCGGTTTGCTACCAGTATAGACCCTAGATTATTCTATCCTTTCTAAATATTTTGCAATTATGATCTAAGACTGAAAGAATTAAATCCTTCACTCGTTACGCAACTCGCTTTATAGTATTTTTTCAAACATTTCAGTGTAGATTTTCCTTTGTATTGGAAACAAAATGCCCACTTGTCTTCCTTGCATTTGAAGAAAGAGAAGAAGTGAAATACCTGAGACGTTATTGTGACAAAGAACTGCCACAAATGGTGATTCAACTGACAACAAATTCGGAATGATTATTTTTATGTTTTATTTATTCATAAATTCGACTTTTTATATTTTGATAATGACTTAATCAAAACATAATGGTAACATTCTCAATATTATAATCTAAAGCAAGCAACTGTTACAGTTTGCTATATTTTTTGTTATTTGTTTTTCAGTTGCAGTCTTATATGACGGTATTTAGTCTGTTAAAACTTGGAAATATCACTTCGGGTAACCATGGCATTTACAACAGACTTACCACGGCGAACAATGAATTATGTGGACTCTACAAATGTCTCTTTTCAAGTTACTTCGCCCGAATACATCCTGAGAGAGCAGGAAATCATAGGGGATAATAATTCTTCCAGCTCAGAAGAGAATATTGCTTTCTTCAAGGTAAGATGAATTTTCTTTAACTTCTTTTGTTTTTACTCTTATTGTAAAATGTTAACCCGGTAAATAAAATACAGTAACTCGTTTTCGATTATTTAGATTTTGTTTATATATTTACGTAACTAGATTTATTTACAAAACAAATATCACCAGTAAAACATATCGTGTACAAAGAATGTGTAAAAATATGTTTATTTTCAGTGTGTTTCGTCACGAAAATTCAAAGGACGTGGATGTATTAAATTTAGCCAGAAATACCCGTGAAAGTTTCAGTTTTACATCTGGAATTTCTGATGAATCATAGTCCTTATGTTAATGATTGAATAAATTTATATGGATGCTAGTCGCTTTTTATAAGAAGTAAGAGATACGCATGAAAAACATGATACTGATAATTTTTCCATTCCACTGAAACAGACGTTAATTTTTTTTTCTTTCACAAAAACCAAGTAGCGTTTCTGATAGCGTTTCTGACATTTTCCCACCCTTCCACGGAAATTGTTCTTTATTTATTAATTACTGCCAAAGTATAACGGTCGTGCTAAGGGAGGGCAATTACAATTATACTTTTATAATTTATAGCGTATCAAGAACAAAGACTTATTAGCCTTACGTTATTTACACTGTTCAGACTGTTACCCTTATATTTTTTTGTCATGTTTAACAATGAAAATAATGTAAATACTATCTCGTCTCAGACGTATACACAAATATTTATTGGGCTGTTGTAATAATTTTCCAAGTATCCTACTGTGCTGGGTTCAGTGTTTTTCACAATACAAAGCACAAGACCTACTCAAAGGGTAATGTTGTTCTATATATAAGTTGTTCTATAGATAAGGTAAGAAATTCAGATAACATGAACGTTTAGGATAAATAACATGAAAAGCACAAATATAAACGAATGGAACGAATTAGTGTCGCTGGAACACCATATATACAGCGACGGTAGCAACAGTAGATCGGTATAAAGCAATATACCCCGAGAGATTTCTTCCTTCACGTTGACTGTTAATTCAAGACTGCTTGTCTCTTTCTCCTATTAAATCTAAATGTGCAGTTTCCACTGGTATTTAGCAAATACCTGGATGAAGGTGGGTTCCATTATTTTTCAAGGTGTTACCCCAAAATGAAAGGAAACCGATATGGTTGGAATTTAAATCTGACTTGCTGACGACCGCTACGCTGCCTGACGATCCAACGTGTTCTTGTGTTGAGCAGCAGGGGAACAATTCTTGATCTGTATTCTCAGTTATCTGTAGACTATCTTAATATACGAATATCGAGATCGTTATCAGCTATCTGAAACTGGGAAATAATCTAGTGAAATTGATTTATGATAAAGTTGTTCATTAGAGGAAAAATAGAACTTCCGTGTAGAGGTTCAAACCAGGCTCTCTCAGTGGAGAACCATTACATCTTCTTAAAACTCTTTGCTTCTGTAAAGTAAGTGTTTATTATTTTTTGACAAAATCGTTAAATGTATTTGAGATTTCTTAATTAGAAAAGATCACTTTTGTCCCCGTTGTGAATATTGTCAAGTCAGTAACAATTTTAAATCAAGATCAAATGTATTCTCACGCATGTTAAAGGAACAACGTCTTGATTATATATTAATGGGCGATTATGTATTTAGGGGTGTACTCACCACATTTAGACTGAAACATATGATGGTGTGGATGGTTTTCCAAAAACGCGTTTTAATCACACACACACACACACACACACACACACACACACACACATATATATATATATATATATATATATATATATATATATATGTAAAATATATAAACACACAGACTGAGTGCGTAGAAAAATAATTGAAAACATCGTTTTTTTATAAAATTCACAAATACTAATTCAATTTGAATCATTCTTCAAATATTTTAATAAACATTTTGTAACTAAACATAGAATAAAATTGATAAATATTGTTTTATGTACTTTAGTGTTAATTTTCGAATTTGACTCTGCAAAAATATTTAATACCTTTACAAATAATACTGTAGAAAGGATATTTTAAATCTATTTTCGGTTATTTTGATATGGTTGTAATTCAACCAATCACAAGTTGTCTTTTCTATATGTAGTAACCAAGTACATCACCAAATCGTATTCAACATATCCTCGGAACATTTTTATATTAGTTAACACGATCTAATTAAAAATGTTTCTTTGTCTCTCTCTATCCCTCTCATTCTCTCTCTTTCTATATATATATCTAACATTTGTTGTGCATATATGAGTATCAATCATTTCAGTTTCTAGAAGTGAACAAATACCTGGCCGCACATACTTGATTATAGGGGTGATTGCCTTGTGATGAAACAGTCACACTTTTCAGAAGAACTATGGAAACTATCTTTTCATATAAAAATTCGTCACTGCTGTATTAGATAAATTTCGGACTGCTATTTCTTGACAGGTATTTCACACTTGATGGTTATCATTTATTGTGATCCTATATTTTTTGTTTTTACTGTAATTTATAATAATAATAATTACCATTAAGTTGCAGATGTAAACAAATTTAATATTTTTCTTCTTAGATTAATATATTATCTAAAATATAAATTGGATTAAATGGTTTGAGTATAAAATATTGATTTGTAATTTATTCTCGAGGAACATTAAAATAATGGCAGTTTCCTTTCTTCAGGAAGCGTACATAATTTAATATCTTGAAATTGACTGAATTCCTGAGATGTAGATTTTATCTAACATTCAATAGAATATTCTCAAGGTAGAATTGCTTTTTTCCAAATTTCTGTGATAACCAAACATTTTTGCGCAATTATTTTTCATAGAGCTGACTACGAACTGTCGCCTGTGACAGCTTAAAGATAATTCAGAAATCTTCGAAATTCTATGCCGGTTCTTCTACCTTTTTCTAAATTTGTTTTTGATGTTTGCTTTTTTTATATTCGGCCTTTCATTGTTAACTTTATAATCGTATCCAAGATGCGAGCGAAAGCAAGCAGTTAATATTGAAATGTAAGAGACCAGATAAAACCGGGATACGAGAAGCGAAAACTGGATGCATGAAGAGAAACTGTGAGAAACAAAAAGAATAGATTAACCACATGAATATTCGGAATGAATTATCGTCTTGTTTAGCGTCGCTATCGCGGCGGACATGTTGGTATCTAACAAAGAATATCGTGATGAATCATTCCAACAGCTAGATATTTTAGTTTGTTTTCTCAAATTTATGATGATTCGAGCCTACCACGCAACCTAACTCTTTCAAAATACAACTTCTCTCGTTTGTTTTTTACCACTTCTCTGTTTAAAGCTTTCAATAGCTTTATAACTTAAACACACACTCTTACTCTCTCTTTATCTCCCTCTATATATATATATATATATATATATATATATATATATATATATATATATATAATTAAGCAATATCCTTGGTAATTTGTAAGGTAAATTCCACAGGGGTTGTACCCCGATGAGAAATCAAATGTAACTATAATAATTGAGAATATTAATTCTTATAGTTACATTTAATGTCCTGTACTTGAAAATGTGTCATTGGAAATTCAGTCCAAAGTTATTTTAATGTATGTGATGGAAACGCAACATTTAAAATTTAACATCCGCGATAAAAATTTTTTTAAAAAAACTAGCATTGTATGTTTTACGTCCTTACCTATTAATAAAAAGTTTTCTTTCTTTCTCACCACTTCCTCCATCTGGATAAATGTGGCCAATTCATTTTTTTAATTCGGTCTACCAGGAGTTATATATATATTTTTTTTTAATGGAAATACAATTTTTATAATTTTTTTTAAAAGAATTATCATTTTTTAAGATATTCTCGAAATATATATATATATATCGAATTATATATATATATATATATATTCCGGTATTTACATTAGTGTTAAACAACTTAGGACATACCACCCTTTGCAGCTAACCATTTTTCAAGTGAGCAAAACTATTGCAGCACATGAATGACAAGAATTTCCCGTTGTCCAGGTGTTGTCCTTTACATTAATTGTTTAAGCATTAAATAGCTCTGAATAACTACTGTTGGTTTTAGCCTTAAGTTTCAACTGTAAAATTGCATTTCTGGTTAATAACAATACGAGAAAGGACTTCATCGTTGGATCGTTTTAGAATGTCCAAGTTAATCACTGGACCTTAACCCAATAGAACATGCATTTGCTCATCTGCAGAGGGGACTGGAAGAAGAAACTATATGAAACAGAAAACAAAAAAGTGAAAGATGCTGCATTAAAATTTGAAAAATCATAACAAGATCACAGACTTCATACAGTTATTTTAAGTAAGGGTTATGCAAGCAAATATTGTGTTCTTTACTTTAAGAAAATCTAATCCTTTACATTTTTCCTTTTACCGGCTTTTCGCTTTACCTAACTTCGTTCTTGAAAATGATAATAAATAGACTTATATATTTTATCATAATGATTATGTAATTTCTTTTTATATAACGAAAATTGATATAATTTAAAAACTTCGTTTAAGTGTGCCATCATCATTTCTCTGCGCTATGTGTTTTTTATAATTATTGAAACTACACATAAAAATATAAAATTTAAACATTCTACTAATTGTATTCTTCAAAATATTTTTAATTTACAACATTAACATTATTTATGTATGGTAATTATTTAATTTTCGTTGAAGTGATTTGGTTTTATCACAAGATACTTAGTTCACTTTATAACATTTCAGAATAGCGAATAACATGTTTCGAGAGACAAATTGATGTATTAGCAATATGAAAAGAATATTTTCTCTCTTTTTCTGATTCTATCAACTGTGAAATAGCGTATCATGTGACAATTGAATACCTAGTTTAGAAAGTTAATTTTTTGGTGACTGAATCATATGCGGGTTATAAAGCTAGCGTATGTCTTGCTGCTAATTAATATACGTTAATTGTATACCTTGTGTATGATGCAACCCAATTCAAATTAGGTTTACAAAGTCGAATTATTATATAAAATCGTTGAAAAACAACGATTGTCTTATCAGACAACGCGGAACACGGATTTAAAAAATATCATCCGATATTTTATCGGTAACGCTTGTGTGGAATAGAAGGGCAGCCGGAGTGAGTTGCGCTCACGAAGGGACCGTTGGGCGTCGGAAGCCAGCAGAAGATTTCTGTCTCTTCAGAAAAAATTCTAGTTATATATAGTATTAAATCTCGCACACATTTTTCATTTTTTGGACTTGTCGCTTTGTTGACCTCATCTACGACCGGATATATCTGTCAGCCACACTTGGCTCCAGTTAATTTTTATCTATGGCCGGAATGTATTTGTCAGTCATATTCTTTTTTATGCAATTATTTTTGCACTTGTTGACGTTCTCCACGGCTGGATATATGTGAACCACCCTTGTCATTTGTTGACCTCACCCACGGCCTGATGAACCTGTCGATTACTTTTGTCGTTCAAGATAATATATTTCAGCATGATACGCGTGTATATACGGTACGTATTAAATACATACACACATACATACACGTATCGTGCGTCTTTTGAAGACCTAATTTTAAAGCAAATCTTAAGGGGATTTCATCATACACGAGAGTTGATTTTCTAAGTGCCTCTTAGATGTGGCACAAGGCCGAAAGTATGGGGTACCTAGTGATGATCGAACTCACTACTCAGTTGTAATGTTTCTAGCGAGACTAGCTTTCTAACCATTACACCACGTCGAGGTGCCCATTATCATACACGAGAGAGGAAATTAGAGTAATTAATGCTGGCCCTGGTTACGCCATTGACCAAAATCTATATCCATTTGTTATAGAAAAAAAACACAGCTGTATTTAAAATAAACATGATTTTGATAAAATAATGCTGTACGTAACTATATCCAATAATCATGTAATACCCACGTATTAGTATCGTTTTATAAAATACAAACTTAGAAGATATTAATGTTTTTCATTATTTACCTTTGTAAGATGTTTAGCTGATCGATACTACCGTCTGAGCATTGGAAATCGGCTTTTTAAAAGCTCTATTGTTTTCC
Source organism: Ascarosepion bandense (assembly GCA_037127315.1). Taxonomy (NCBI): domain Eukaryota; kingdom Metazoa; phylum Mollusca; class Cephalopoda; order Sepiida; family Sepiidae; genus Ascarosepion; species Ascarosepion bandense. The sequence goes on from JBBBDQ010001184.1 coordinate 674,290, forward strand.
TTCGGTATAAACTACCAAAGGAAAACAATGGAGCTTTCAAAAAGTTAAGCTTTACTTCACTGTATCCAATAATATTGTATGTATTCTCATATTACTATTGTATAATAAAATACAAACATAGCTAACTTGCGCCATTTGCATTATTAATCTTACAAGTTGTTTAGCTATTCTACACTTCTATGTGCCGTGTCCCTTCTGGACGTAGACGATCATGGCTTTCCACATCCTGATATCCTTTGTAACTGTTAAAACCTCTTCTCCTGACACCCCTTCCAAACTCTTCTCCGCCATCCATCAGCTCAAGTACAAATAAGTAACGCGTTGTTTTCCTCTGTCTCTCCTTCCTTCTCTCCATCCAGTAAGTATCAGATTCTTCAAGCCCTCATTACATGTTGTAGAAAAGTTACCTGTATTTTCCTGATTTTAGTTTTCCTTTCTATCCTTCTCTAAAGCCTCGTTGTCGCTCACATGTTCGGTCTATGATATTCTCATCATCCTTCTGTATAACCACATTTCAGTCTTTTTCTTGTCTTTGATGAGATTGTCCAACATTCTCTGTCATACTAAAGAACAGACATCGTATAGCTATCCAGTACTCTCTTTTTTGTTTCCAGCAAAATATTCCTATTTCTTAATACTCTTCTCAACTTGTGTAATGCAACATTGGCTATGAAAATACACCTTCAGATATCAGTGTCGCGCTGACCGTCTACTGCTAGAACACCGCCCAGGTATTTAAATGTCTGTACCTGCTTGATTATAGTTTCCCCGGCATGTAGTTAGAATTTTAGGCAATTTTTTTTTAGTGATGACCATGCATTCAGTTTTCTTGTAGTTTATATGTAGTCCTTTCTTTCTTCTGTCTTTAACTAATTCCAAATTTGCTGATTAAGGCAAACTAAAATTTTGTTTTACTTGCTAAAAATATTTCTCATTATGGCTGTACGTGTTAACGAGTATAGATTATTAACCGAATGCGGACAGTTCGCCGACGGGACAATTGGTCGACACTTTAAATCTTTCCAATTTCAAGCTCTCATCCAGTTTTTCTTATTTTTTAGTTACTGTCTGTGAACTGTACAGGTGTTGCTTGACAGACTCTATGATGACGATTAAAAGGTTTAAAAAGAATGTTTAAAAATCTAGATAAGAGCATGAATATCAAAAGAATTAACGCGCCGTTATATATTTTTTTACTAATCTTTTTCGGCGTTTATGCTCCATTTGGAAAAAAAATAGCTTTATGTTTTGAGGTTCTCTTTATTTATTTATTTATTCTGCGAAGCCATTCCTAACAAGATAGAAGGCCGAGCGTTTTCAAGCCACTCAGAGTGATGGGCGTTGAGGTCTCCAAATACAAATATGTGGGCGAATGGGTGATAGAAAATAGCCTTATCTATGTTGTCAGCAATGCTATCTAGTAGGGAGCAGTCAGGATAGGAGGGAGAACGGAAAGAATAGGTAACTGAGGAGAGACAGGCGAAGACATATAATTTGATTCGAGTGAAGTCACCTTAGCTATGGGGAGGTGTTCGCTGACGTAGGCACCTAGCCCATGCATGTGGACAGTGGATGGAGAGGTCACAGGAGGGAATAGCTGAGTTGAGGTTAGTTTCGCAGAGTGCAAGTATTTCAGCGTACTTTTCATGCAGGAACGCTTCTACACTAGGAAAGTTAGTACGAATGCCCCGGATATTAATGAAAGAAAGGTTAATGGGTTTAGGTAGTTTGATTTTAACTGGTTTAGGGTCGTTTCTGATTTGTTTCGTCATATGTTTTTGTTTATAGAAAGGGACCTAGAGTAGAGGATACAGGCGATCATTATCCACGATCTGTGCTGGGAGGGAAACTGGCTAGGGCAGCAACAAAGTGTGGCCTAAGGGTTGCCCACCGAAAGCGCTTGCGGGGATACCTATCCATGCGCGACATGACACTACAAGAACCCCGATATTATACAACTGTTGATCAGAGCAGCCGCTCTTGGACGCTACGCAAGTCCTTTGTTTGTTCTATAAATACTTTCATGGTTTCTGCTCGGACGAACTTGGTGCCTCCTCAACTCGTGCAACCAGACTGGCAACTGGGTCCCACAGTCAGGTTAGCCAAATGCAGACGACAATTCTACTCCTGCAGCTTCTTCTCTCGCACTTTCCGCCTGTGGAAACTCGCTCTCATATTCTTGCTTTCCTGACGGCTACAACCTCTAGAAATTTAAATGCGATGTCAATACTCATCTGTTAACCACTGGACTCTAGCTCTCTCCCCACCCACGTATAATCTTCCCTTTCTCTCCACCTATATATCTGTCATCGCACCTGCATTCTCAGCTTTCTATTGTTCCTTTCTAACTAGTTTGTACTCCTCACTCTTTTCTTAATTAATCTTTTTACAGTTATGCAGCCCCCAGCTCATCAGTGGCATTTCTGCCTTGCTCGGGGTGAAATCATTAAATATATATATATATATATATATATATATATATATATATATATATATATATATATATAAGCAGTTACTTCGCCACCACCTACTACTATTCAACCTACTACTAACTTAAGAGTCAAGCCACATACCTCCCACTATCAAAGTAGGAAATTACTACTAAAATTCCTCTAGCTTGACCCTATAAACACCAACACATCCCAACCTTTTCCTTTACTAGAGGTAGTCTCTAAGCTAAGAATTCTTCCTCATTTTCTGTTTATAAGTAGTTGAAGAATGCATGTCTTAAAATGACATGTTGGAAAACGGCTATTTCCCCGATAAGTTTTATCTGAATTTACAGATATATATACCAGTTCGGTCTCGATAAAAAATGGCAAAAAAATATTTAACGTTGACTTAGCAGTTACCTGCACACCACTTAACCTGCTAACCCTAGGGTCAATCCACATACCTCCCACTACTAAGGAATAATTAATACCGGCTCCGTCCCCCTGCCCAACCCAAAGAGAACCCAATACATCCCAACCCCTTCCTTGACCTAAACTAAACTCTGGGCTTAGAATTTTCTTCATTCTCTGTTTAGAAGGGGTCGAAGAATGCATGTTGAAAATGGCTATTCCCCCACCAGGGTTTATATGAATTTACAGATATATATATATATATATATATATATATATATATATTGTCATGCGCAGATAGATCTGTTTCGCCGTATCACAGCTCATCAGTACGGTTAGACTCCGATTGCTTTTTTTTTTTTAACCCAGGATTGAAATCCGACCGAAATGGCGTCAGTCGGCGACTCTACCCCTGGGCTATGGGCGTTCGGTTGAAGTAGGCAAACTTTTTAGCGCATATCATTATACACGCCCAATAGCTAGGGCGCTCTAATTCATTTCACTGAATGAGCCATGCGTACACGCCAGAGTAGCTACTGTTTATCAAAGTCTACTAATTTTTTTCCAGTGTGCTCAGTAAGGGTGAGAGAGCGTAAATATTGTCATCCGCAGACAGATCTGTTTTGCCGTATCACTGCTCATCAGTACGGTTAGACTCCGCTTGCTGATATATATATATAATGTGTGTGTATGTGTGTTGTGTTGGTGAAGTGTCCATCGCCAAATTTTCCGGTTACCTTACTAAAGTTACTTTTATCATTGTCTTTTACATTTTTAACATATTTAACTAGAAGATAGAATAAAGAGATGGATAAAAAGTAGTTAGTCTATTGTAATTTGGTCTATCAAAAAATGAACTATCATGGTATACGAGATACGTGATAAAATCATTTCTTGAGGTGAAAATTTAGATTCTTGAGATACGCGAGATTGTACATTACACGAGTATGCACACACATGCACACACAAAAGTCTTTCAATACAAGAAGGTACTTTCAGCTATATATGTGAAAATCAGTAAAGCATAAAATTGTATTCCCCAAAACTTCCTCTATCTGGAAAGCAACTTACCTGCATCATCAGGTACTCGCTACAAGATCTAAATTCCTAGGATCCGCAATGATGTCAAATACGCTCCTGCCTGACTGTGTAGGCTCATGCTGTGTGTCGGTATAAAAGTACCTTCCGTTACATCCAGGTAACGTTTGTTTGCATTTTTTACGTTATTAATACTTTTACTAACTCTTTATGGTTCTAATCTAAGCAGTAATAGTGTATAATGATTACCTATCATATATGTCAGATTATTAATTTTTCCTTCAAATTTTTCATGAAAATTCATTAGTGTGTTTATGTGCAAGAATCTTTGCCATTAGACATATTTTAAACCTTTAATCTGGTTTTGGGAGCATAATGTTTTATTGAAAAACAGTTGCGATATCGTGGTGCTTGGTTTGCGTTATACACATATATGTAAGTGTTTGTTTGTTAAAGTAGATGCTTTTAGCTTCTTTTAAACAAATTGAGTGGTTTAGCTCAAATACATCAATATTTAGGGCCATTCGAAACGGCGGAAAGTACTTTCTAATTCCAAACGTCTCATATATATATATCTCATATGTCTCATATATATATATATATATATATATATATATATATATATATATATATAATGTCCATCTAAGCCAACTGTAATGAATACGAAATTAAAATATCTATATTTTTCTACCGAGATTAATCACATAAAAATCTATTGAAAAAAACTAATTTTGTCATCAGGCTTGAATTTCTAAATTATATATTAGAATTTTTGTTCTCTCAAACCAAAGACTTTTAAGATATAAAATCTAAATCTAATCCCACTTCATAAACAAAACTTAAAACATTAGAATAATTGATATAAAAGAACAATAAAAGACTTTTATATCATTTGTCTTAATATATTAATATCACAATATGTCTATTATTAATCGTAAATTACAAAGGCTAAATTACAAGAGCTGCTGCGTAAACGCACCTGCTTACGATAATTGATTTTAATTATTGTGTAGCCACCTGACTTAGTGTATCCAAGAGATATGTCACTTTAAAGCTTCCATAAAACCACTTTGGATTGATACTTACATGATGCCACTGCAGTAAAGTTTAGGCTTTTTTTTGAGATTTTTCAGTTTTTGATTAATGAAATCGCTGGTATATCAAATGAAAATATCCTTGACGGAATATCTGCTATAACTTCTCATAAAAATTATACAAAACCATGAAATCAAATTATCCTTTTTAATGTGTACGTATAAATGCATCCAATTTATTAAATCCTATAATTTATGCTTCGATGAATTTCATTTAATGCATATCGTAATTCGCACAGTCGTGTTTTCTTTTTTATTTTGGTAAATTCATTCTACTATATGGCAGTGAGTGTCAGTCAGTTTCTTCTCAAATGAAGATAGGACTTGAAACGACTGATACATGGTTCTGTAGAAAGCTGCTTATAATATCATGTAGAGAATAAAGGAGCAAAGAGGACATTTTAGGGAAAAAGTGAACGGAAAGTTTATTTATACGTAGAATCAGGAAGATAATTTCTCGGGCACATAATTAGAAAGAAGGGCATAGAGAATTCAGCACTCACAAGATATATTGAAGGAAAGAATGGAAGAGGAAACAGTTTATGCAAATGGCAAACAAATGGCCGAAATAGTAAGTGGACGTTGCTTAGAAGAGAAAACGGAGGGGACGATAATCATCTGCAACCTAAAAGAACATCGTACATAAAAGATGTGCTGTTGGCGTAACGGTTATTGACAATGAAAGTAGAATGTGCTTGTCTACTTCAAATTCTAGGCAAGTCTGTTATGTTCACTTCACACTTTTTTCCCTTGAAAATAAAAACACTGCATACAGCTATGGATTAAATAGGAGAGTTGCCAAGAATCTCATGCCTTATGTGATAGTCAATCTAGGAGGAAAGAGTGGAGAAAAACAGTGATTAAGAGCTCCTACTATCTTGGTATCTTTTGTTGGACTTAATGCTAACTGTAAACCCTTCGCAAATCCTGAGTATAGTTCCTAAGTGGGCTGGAGGGCGTACTGTCTCACCTGCAGCTGCACCGGTATCAAATTTATTTCTCCTTTCTTTCAGTTTCTCCCAGCAATACCAAAATGGGTTATCTAGACGCATTTGGTGGCTCAATATCCACATGACTTTTTTTCAAGCTTGTGCCAGATTGAACACTGCAGCACACTTTGAAATGTTTTAATAGATAGCTGCTGAAAAATGTTCGGAAGGCTTCAATGAATTACTTCCATATCTATTTGTATAGATATTTGTAGAGTTTTTGGATAAAAAACTAATTTAACTGAATAAGTCAAAATTTGGAAAGAAATACATAAGGTAAAGGTCATCATATTCCAGTGGACGCAACAATAATGAGCCTGCATTCACATATTAAAGTTCGTGAGACCGTAGCAGGATGGACTTTTGAAAGAATTTCCGTTTAATCAAAAACAAATGTTAAAGTTTCTTTGATCAATGTCAATTCTCTTTGTTTATAAACTCGTGTTTTAACAATTCAGCCTATTTTTCAACATTTTTTCTTCATTCTAAAGTATTGCGATCGTCTTTAAGCTTCAGTTTATCCCAAAACCTCTGCTGTAGAAGTTCAGAGGTCTTACCTGAAAATGCTGTGTAATGACATTTAATTTGTGGAAGGCTAGGATTTCTTCTGGGTAATTTTCTGCTTTAAAAAATGCGAACATTTATGAAAAAGGCAGAGGAAACATTTCTCTGACGATTGCAGCATTGTCCTTTTACAGTGTTGTTCAGCTAGTACAAGACCTAGGAGACTCTCAAGGTAGGGAATTGCGGAATGAGGTTGCTGTAAGGGCGTACAAGGAAGGAGCATAATATATAATATGTAAGATAGATAAGATAGAAGGTGCATATATATATGTAAGATAGATAACTTTTAACACTAAATTTGAGGAGGTTATGGTTGCAGTGGTCTGGGAAACTTTTTTTTCGGGAGTCTGTTCCAAGACGTAACATTTCTGGGGGAGAATATGAATAGAACTTCCTCCACACCAAAAGAACACGAAGAGAAGAAAGAGAAACAATTGGGTACATGAGATGGGGAGTCCTATTTGTGAAGTTTTGAACCGGTAGAAATAAAGAATGCAGCAAGTTTTAAAATTTTCTTTTAAAAATAGCGAAAATGCAGGAAAAAGCTAATTACGTCATCGTAATTAACATGTAATTCTAAGGTATTTTTTAATTAATCATTTCTTGCTGAAAAGATTCTATTTTATCTTGATTACTTGTTTCACATTTGACTCTCCTCGTTTTATTATTCCCTGTTTCAAAAGGTTAATAAAGAATAAGAAAATATGTGGGTAGAATAACGGTTCTCTGCTCTGAATATGAAAACACCGAGCCGAGTTCAAATTCCAGTCGATTCTCTTTCGTTATATTTGTGCTAATGATTCTTAGAAAAGGCATAAATCCGTCTCTCCATCCCGGTGAGTTTAAGGATAATTAGGATTAATAGGCTAATCAGTTTAGAAAAACACTCTGAAACTCAAAGCCAGCTTAAGGAGCAAGGGTTTCCGTTAGGTTTTCTTGCTCCACAAGCATACACACACACACACACACACACATGCACACACACACTGATTCTATAGGTGCAGTACGTAAGGTACCCCTACAATGCTCATGAGTTATAGGATATGTGATCGTGTGAAAAGAAAGTCACTAAGTCAAATAAGTGGCATACGTGATACACACTTGGGCGATCATGTCTCGAAAGAGACATGGCTGACTGGGAAGAAGATTATCCCGCAGTAGGTTGCCAATACTTTCTGCGGTAGACTAGTTGCCAGCCAAGCCTACAGAACCTAATTTGTCCTGTTATTTAACTATTAACTTGAGGGAAGAGACGGATATATTTCCGAAGGGATTTTGCACGTAAGGGAATGCAAGGAATTACAACTGAAATTCGAACTCGGCTCGCCGATTTCTTCTTCAAAGTCGATATCCGCTGCACTACAACACACAACTATCAAATCAAAGCACAAAAAATGTTAAAAGAAAATAATATTTAATTTAGTTGGTTTGATTGATTTTTTTTTAGCGGAGTATCAATCTCTATCGGTTATTTAATGCCGAAATATAAATATTTTAAACAGTTTTATGGCTTTAACTACTGATAGAATATATTGTTGTTCGTTTTAAATGGGTATTGCTGGTCATTTTAATATAAAAATGTATTGATAGCATTTTTACTATAAAAAATTCTTTTTACTCTTTCATAGTGTATTATTTTTGTTTGTAAGTTCACTATTTGCGCATAGCTGAGACCCTAACAGTTGCTACAATTCCGGGTTGAAACTGGAAACAACAGCAATTAAATGATGGTTCCTCGCTATTAAAATTGGTAATTCATAGGCTATTAATTATTTTTAATCTGGCAGTATTTCTTATTAATATAATCATTATACTTAGTTGGTACATATGTTGGAGTAAATATTTCTGCTAGTTTTTAGACGGGAAATTGTCTACCGGCCTATATATTGAAAGTTTTAATAAAAAAAATATAGTCATATTTTCTTCACACTTTAGCCGGTAAATATTAACTTCACTGTTAAACACAGGAATATCTACTCAAAAATGTTTTCCCACTAAATATAAGATTTATATCAATAAGAAATTAATTTTGATCTAAATACGTGATGTTGATTTAATTTGTCGAAATGTGTACATACAACACAACAAATTAATGCTAGAAAAGCATCGTAGAAAAGATTATTAAAAATCAGAAATTTGTGTTGGTGCTTTTGTTTTTAGAAACAGGCGTTTTTAATCCCAAATGCTGATCTCATTTTGACCTTTTGAATTTAAATTAATCATTAACAAATTTCAATCTATGAACACACGATGGAAGGCTGCGGTTAATCAGTGGCGCGTAAAGCCTACCCAGAGGGCAAAATGCCGAAGGAGCACGAGTATTTTTAGCATTTGGTTCTATATATGCGCTCGACTCTTAAATTAAACACAGTTTTGTGCCGCTTTTTGTTAGAGTGGGTGCGCCGATAAATCCCGTCATAACGATCGAAATTTTCAGTATTTCTATCAAATAGTGCATGATCATTAAAGTGATTGCCTGTATCTATATGTGGCGGTTAGTTTTATAGCATATAAAATGTTCAAACATACAGTTTGCAAATGAAATTTTAACTGAGTAAGTTTGAACATTTTATTCACGAAATATTGTGAGTTCATAAAGTTTTATATTTATGAATAAATATTTCTTCTCCGATCTGGTTAGAGTGAATGTTAGAACGCAAAACATCTTTAATAAAAGTATTATTTTAATGAAGTCACTGGATTTTCAAATTCATTAATTCTCTCATCACTAAGCTTTAGGTTAAGTTATAAATACTTTCCATTTTCAATAATTCAATCTTTAAAAATTAAAGTATAATTACTTTGTATTCACCTTTGAATTAAATTAAAGTATAATTACTTTGTATTAAATGAAATTAATTTGTATTAAATTAAATTAAAATTTAATTACTTTGAATTCACCCTTATTTGAAATGGTTCGTTACTATATAGCATTCGATACTTTTTGGTAAAATTCCACAGGTTTTGTAAAAAGGTTTTAGACGAATTCTTGAGTCTAATTTTCATTAGAGAATGATTGTCCAATCAAAACATTTTGCAGCGACCGAAACAAAATAATAGGTAGTTGGCAAATATGATAGTTGAATATAACAGAGCGGTGAATATCAAGCTTTTCCTGTTACTCGAACAGTATGATGTTGTATGCATCTAAAGAAATAAATTAAACAAAATTTGAACCTGACTGATGCAAGTACGAACAGGGAGACGACAAAACTGTGGTGAATCTTTATTGATAATCTGATTGGTTAGTAAGGGAATGGTCTATAGGAAATAATGAGGTATGCATTTATCCAATACATCACAATGTGGTTTTGTATCAACATCTAAGAGAATATTTTTTTTATTGACATCATTTCAACCAAACCATCATTTGGCGTTTCGTGTTTTCTATTAAACCTGTATTCTCGATCACTGTACTCCTAACATTTTACCCCAAACTTAGAGTTTATATATCCTACATATCCTCATAATATGCACTTTTTGCTCTTTTCCTGTACACCATTAAAGTAATTCCATTTTTAAGCCCTACATTTAGTGGCTCTAGCGAACAAATCATCACAATTATTCTTATTATTTTATACATACTTCATCAAATAAAAAGTCTCCTAAGAATATTAGATAATCCTAACGTATATGTCTTTCTCATTTGTTTTCTTTTAGAATTAAGTCTGGAGATTATGTTTTTCCAAGTTCATTTCTTCAACTGAAACAAAACAGTTTGAAAGAAGGAAATTAAGAAATGTCAAGTTTTTGTGTTATTTCTGAATACATACAAGTTTGAATAACTATCGGTCCAGTGCTAAAAGAAACAGGGATGAAGACAGTAATCCGAATAATAAATGAAATAATAAAATAAATCATCAACCACGCGTCCATAAAACAATAAAGAAGATAGAGAAAAATTACAAAATTATTTGAAGTGAAAACAATATTTTTCATTCTTTCGTCTCGAATAAGGCGATACGAACAAATTCCTTGCTTATTACTTAACTATCAATAAATATATTGATTTAAATAAGATATTGAATAAAAATATAGACAATTTCAGATAAAAGTTCGTATTCGAAATTACACCAATTTATTACAAGACAGTAAATCTTCGAAAATAAATGATATGTACATATGAATAAAGTTTACGGTTATATCGTGTTGAATACACCGGTTCCCGTCCGACTACCGAAGTTAAGCAACATCGAGCCTGGACAGCACATAATGGGGAGGCTATTTGGGAATACCAGGTGTTGTAAACGTAAGGACCAGGAATGGTCTACCTGTATTGCAGGTTTGGGGGTTGGGTCAGTCAGTCAGTTAAGTGCCATACGTGATAAACGCTTGGGCGATCATGTCTCGAAAAAGACATGACTGACTGGGCAGATTATCCCGCAGTAGGTTTCCATTGCTTTCTGCAGTAGATTGGTTGCCACCCAAGCCTATAGAACCTAATCTGTCCTGTTATTTAACCTATAACTGGAAGGAAGAGACGGATTAATACCTTTCCAAAGGGTATTTGCGCGTAAGGGAATGCAATGAATTCAGCTGGAATTTGAATACGGCTCCCCGATTTCTGAGCCGATATCCATTACACCACAACGCACAATTGAGGGTTGGGTGCAGGGATAAAATCCTTGCACATTACAGAAACAGCAGCAAAAGAAGTTGCTGCCCTATGCACCATCTGGGTGAGATTGATGAATGATATGCACATATGAATAAGATGAGGTTGATATAAAGAGACGCATGGGTACGAATAGAGTGAGGTGAAAATGAGTAGATATACATGGCATTCGTTAATGTCAAGAAAACATGGATCTGCGCCCAAAGAGTTCAGGCCCAGCTGCTGATAAATGCTCTGCAACTGTTATGACTGTACAGTGAAAAACAGGAATGAAAGACACAACTGTATCGGAATACCCTCTCTCATAATGTTGCCATGTAGTTTCTTTGTTCAAGTATGATTTACCTCTAGCGAGAGAGAGAGAGAGTAGCTATGAACATGCCGAGAGAAGTATAGATTGATATTTATGGATAATGAATGAGAGAGAGAGAGAGAGAGAGAGAGAGAGAGAGAGAGAGTTAGATACGGATTAGCAAGCAACGAGAGAATTATGAACAATTAGAGAGAGATAAATACATATGAGCAGAGAAAGAGAGAGGATATATAAAAATGCAGAACTATATGACAGAGTTATAAATCTTGAGAATCAGATAGATATAAAGAATGAGAGTGAGGGATATGGGATAAAATAATGAATGAGAGAGAGAATATATGAAAAAATCAGTGAAAGAGATATTTAGAATCAAAGAGAGAGGAGGATATGAATAAGCAGAACAAGAGAGGGACATATATAAATACTCAGAGAGAGATATGAACGATCACTGATTGAGAAATATATGAACGGACAATAGATAAGAACAGTCAGAGAAAGAGAGAGAGAGAGAGAGAGAGACATATATATATGTAATCAACAGAGAAAGAATATTAACAGTCATAAATATGAACAAATCATAAAAGAAATTGAACAACAAATCAGAGATAGCTATATATATATATATATATATATATATATATATATATAAGAACAATTAGATATATAGAGCGAGATAGTTCTGAATATTCAGAAAAGGAGACATATGAACAAGCTAAGATAGTTTTTATTCCTATAATCTGTTTGGTCTTTTTTTATACCTTTGATTTCTTATCCAAGTTGTTTTTATTATTTTAAATAGTTAAATCAATAACTATTGGCGAAGTCTGTTTTATTTATTATGAATAAAACATTAATTCTAATACAAAAAAACAAAATTAAAAATTATGATCAAAAATAGATTGATGATAATCATTAAGAGATATAGATGGAAAAATCTATTTTGGTTATAAGAAATGTAACGGTTACAATCGAGAAAAAATGGTATTTTTATTTATGCTTCTATATTGATGTATGCTACTTAGCGTTTTCTTCAAGTTTCTTTTCATGGGCACATCATTCAAGTTCTTTGAAATCCTTTTTCGAATTAGCTTCCGCTTGAAATATATTTGAGCTTTACATGGCTAGGAGCATTTTCCTTTTAGTTTATTGGAAGCTTTAATAAACAGATAATCTCATTTGCCAGACGCAGATGTTTGTGGCTCCCTTAATCTATTTTAATTTTCTCTCTGCTGTGAATATTGTAACATTTCCATCATCATTAAGAATGTCGATAGCCGAGCGTGATCTGGTCAAAAATGATAAAAACAAACATCGCTATCCTTGAAGGGGATTAATTTTGGAAACTGTCAAACAGAGAGTCGATTAGACGCTGTGATAAATTATAAGCCGAAAAAGTTAGAAAATCCACTTCAAAAGACAAATCAACGAATAAAATTAAACTTTTTTGTTTTGAAGTTTGAGCAATAAAGTTTAAGTTTCCAGTGAATGGCTACTAGCACGTGTTTCCTATCTTGTCTGCCGTTTAATAGCCCTCTTTATTGAATTATAGTACAATGTCTTTTTTTGTTCACAAAACGTTTCGCTCAACAGGCTACGTTCTTTCTTTTGTATGCTATATTCTTGTGGACGTAGACGATCAAAGATCTTCACAACTCCCTATATTTTGTTGTTCTTAGCAGTTTTGCCCTTTGCCCACCACTTTGTATTTGTCATACATACACACAAACTGAATTACGCAATGTTTTCCCTTTCTTTGATCGCCTTTAATATGTCAAGAGATTGTTAAATTCTCTAACCATTAGCATTTTTAATAAGCACTGTTTAAGCCGATATATTTTAGATCATTCATTGCACCAGATTATACTAAAAGAGCATTGAAAGAGGTCCATTCTTTTTTAAATTATTGTTTGTTTAGTTTTGCTGCTAGCATTGGGTTGTAGCTAGTTTAGAACAAATAAAAAAATTAACTTATTTTAAAACTGTTCAGAAAGCAAAATGGAAGCGTTTCATTATATCTTCCCAGTTTATAGTGATTGACATGTATTGCAATAAAAAACGAATTAACTGTAGATTCAGGATCGCTTACGTTCGAAAAAGATGTAGTATTTTGAATAAATTTTTTAACAAAGGTTTCTTTTTTATTGTTGTTGTTTCTTTTGTTATTTTTTTTTTTTTGCGAAGAACGGGGGTATCCCAGTTAATGATGCTAGGGAGAAATTTTATCCTTTCTCGTTAATTATTAACGACTTCATACACGATTAAATAAAACAGTTACACAATGAGAAAACAAAATTTAAATGAATATTCGAATTTTTAGGACTTTTTTTGAAAATTCCGATATATTTTAAAAGAAAATTAACTGATGTACATATTCTGATAGTAGTTTCAGAACAGATAACATACATTTCAAAATAATGTTGTCTTTATAACTTTATATACATACAATTCCATCAACAAACCATTATTTTGCTTGAAGAACTCTTTTTGATGGATGAAACGCGTCATATGATTTTACCATTTTCTTATTCAACTACCCACCAAAAATATATATCTTAAGATTCTTTACGTCACATTATCCGTAAAGAAAAAATGATTTATTTATAAGCATCTATGAGTGGAAATTTGTGAATACGTCAGTGTGTGTCTGTGCGTGTTTAAATCGTGTGAAACAATATATGACTCTGTATGTGTGGATGAATGTGTAGAAATCTTTGCAGGTAAATGGGTATAAAAAAGGGGGCTTCTGAAAATATTTCTGTGTACATCTGTGTTATTTTTCAACCACCTTTAAGCTATCTTATTCAAGAAAAAATGTTGCATCCAACATATATTTTTTATTTCTTTAGAAGAAAACAATGTACGTATTCACAGATATATTTGTCTTGTACAGAACATTTCACATAATATATTAAAATCTAGTTAACTATTCCTTACTTAGTATATATGAATTTTACCCTATTTTCTAAGTTGTATATTTTTGGTTTATTTACTGAAACTATTATGTTTTCATTAAACAATATAGTTACATAAAAAGAAATATCTGAAAGCAATACATTTATAAAGTGTGTCAATATAATGGCAATAAAGTTATAAAGACAATTTTATTTCGGAATGTATTTTCACTGTTATAGAACTAGTTTTAGAAGAAGCTCATCAATTTGATTTCATTAAAAATATCTCGAATTTTTTAAAAATTCCAAAAATATCAAGAACATTCATTTACAGGGTGTTATTTCAGGAAATATAGTTTTTTTAAGTGTGAATCAAATCATTAATACTATCTAACGAGAATGGACAAATCGTTTTTAACCATTAGTTGTGAATATCCCTCAACCGCAGAATAAAATCAATCCTGACTTAACTAAACATCGTTAGACAATTTCTTGTAAATGCTTTATTTTTTCAGAACTTAAGCAATACTGGGTATTTAGGGTATTATTTATACTACAATATCAGTGAATCGATATAACTTCTTTAGTAAGGATGGAACTGTTTCTTTTTGCCTTCTCCATAATTTTGAAATCGTTTTCCGTTCTCCTTGACTGACTACCATCAAATGCTAGAGATCCCTGTGTGTTTTGCTATTTAAGCATAGTTGTAGTGGAAAATAAATAAATGCAAATTGAATGTCACAGGCCCGTATGTAATTTGGGCAATAATATTTTGTGGACTACATCACTGGGTGCCCCATACCTTCGACTTTATGCCACATCTAAGCGGCGCTTTTTAAATCATGTATATCAGAATTACATTTACCTATTTTAGAAGTTTCCTTTAGGTGTTAATGCCCAAAGCTAGTTTTAGAGGCACACTACTTGCACAAAATTTAATATAGTTCTTTTTCTGCTTGAATATGTAAGATGATAACTTGAATATGTCAGATGAGAACTTAATATTATTTATATTAATTACTCTAAGACTGTTGTTCTCATTTATGTTACAATATTGACTAAAGGGTTAAGTTCTAAATTCCATGAAGGTTATCCTAATGATGGCCAGAATGGACAACATTCGAAACGCTGTGATAAAGATAATGGTGAAGACAATAATATGAGAGTGAATAATACTTCTTTTTATCTATAATTATTTGTTTCATTTGTTTATTTATCTTCGATTTCAGTTGTAAAATAATTTTTAATGAGATATGAAATGGCAAATACCCGTTGTATCGTCAACTTATCAATTATGAACATGACATGATAAGCATGTAATAACATTTCGAGCTCTAATGAAAGCAACATCTACATGCTCTTAGCTATTGTTTCCGATAGAAAAATTGATTGAGATTTTATTTTATTTTTTTATATTTGTCGATGAGAGTAAAATGCGATAAGAAAAAGCCAGAAAGACCTATATTATTTCCAACAAAGATCAAGTTTTAAGGTAGTATCATACTTTTAATAAACTCTCCTTTCCCTCTCAAAATGACGAATATTCGCGAAACCTAAGTCAGAAATGTACAAAAACAAAATGTAAGTCTCCGCTGTCAAATACTGCCACTGCTTTTCTCTTTCTGTGCCTTTAGTAAATTATTTTTAAGTTAATTCGTCAAAACCTTTACTACATTGCATTAGATTATTATGTTAAGTAATTTCTGGTTATTATATGAAGCAGATAATTTACAAAGATAGACAAACAAAAGGAATTCAACGCATATAAATGAAAGCCGTAAGATAACAATTAAAAATAATGATTTCTTTAACATCCTTAGAGAACTTTATTATAACATGGATCAACATTTTTGTAAAGTTAGTAACTTATATAAACGTATTTTTAATTGCATATTTATTTTACTGCTTTATATTTAAAATTACTTGCTCATTTGACGTCCATTGACTAAGTTGTGTAGATAGAAAATAAGATATTCTAGCCAGGACTTCAACCAGCATCAATTTGGAAACATCCGCAGACATACACTGTGCATTACCCTATAGGCTACGAATGCTAACCAGTAAACTTCATTCAATAACTTGTTCTGACGAGCTTTTTTCTTGCTATTCCAGCCGCATGAATTTAGGCGAAAGACTAAACTCGTATCGAATAAGTACCGACGAGATGTGGCCTTCCTTTGTCTGTTCTATAAATATTTTCATGGCTTCTGCTCCAACGAACTTAAGTCACTGGTCCCACCCATTCACAGTTAGATTAACCAAATGCAGACGACAATTTTACTCCTGCAGCTTCTTCTCTCGCACTTCCCGCCTGTGGAACTAGCTTCCATATTCTTGCTTTCCTGACGGCTACAACGTCCAGGAATTTAAATGCAATGTCAATATTCATCTACTAATCACTTGACTGTAGATCTTTCAACTCCCCGTATATCCTTTCCATTCTCTCCACCTATGCAACTGTCATCACACCTGTATTCCCATCCTTCTCTTACTCCTTTCTAAATGTTCCTCTTCCTCTTCACTCTCTTCTACTTAATCTTTTTACTCTCATATAGCCCCCTGCACATCAGTAGCATTACCGCCTTGCTTGGGGTGATACGATTAAAAAAAAAAGAAGTCTCATCGTTTTATTGTTGAATTGTTTAGACGTAACCGTAGATTTTATTCTTATACTTTTTCCCTTACTTGTCACATTTAAAACTCTCTTCCGAGTCTTGATGCCTTCTTCTGAAATTGAAATGTCTCAGTGGCGTTATCGTCTTTCTTATGGAGACACGATTTAAAAATGCATTGAACAGCATTTTTTATTGTTCAGTTTTACTCCAGATCCACTTGTTTGTTTAAACGTAATTGAAGAAGCATTCATTTTAAGTTCTTCATATTTCTCAAACGAGGTTTTTGAATTAGAACATAATAAACGAAAAGAACTAATGAGTTTTTTGTTTTTTATTTTAAATTTTTTCGATATCAACTGAATCAGAATGAAGCTTAATCATTTCATATTTTAGAGTAGCCTGTTGGATTAGTTAATGTCAAGCATTATTGCCTATAAAAGGACAACACATGCTGATTATCACGACTTCATGATTAATAATTTGTGATTTTCGTCATTTTTGTGATTATTTTATTGCAAAGTTTCTTTTATTTTAATAAAATACACATAATTAGCATGGATATTAAATAAGACCTTATTTAACTCCCCCTCATAGAATTGACATAATATTTGCAAAACAAAATTGGATTCAATACCTATCTCAAACATTAATAAGATAGAATGTAACCCTTGTTTTCAACTGCAGCATAAATTATGATATAACCTTTGACACCCAAGTAAATATTCAAAAACGTTACTGAATAGATATTCTATGTAATGCATTACACTGCACATTAGATCATCATGCTTAATAAAATTTATTTCTAATTCATATATTTCTTATTTTCACTCACAATTCCGAGGATAATTTCTGTTTTTAACTTTCTTTAGTTATGTTGTAAACCGATAACATTTGGAACGATTTACTCGACACCATATTGCCTCTAAAGAAATAACGTATCGAAACGTTGTGAAATAAACAAATTGTTTATAACAACAAAAACTCTTTAAGCAAAAACTATTTTGTAGCCCAACTAGATCGTTTAGAACTATTTGTAAAGATTAGCAGAAATCAGTTTTACATAGTGTGAAATTACATGTATTTTCCGATAATTTATTCCAGATTAAAAGTAGCTTAATTTGTGCGTTGCGGTACAGTGGATATCGGCTCAGAACGAGAAATCGGAGATCCGAGTTCTAATTCGAGTTGAATTCATTGTACTCACGCGCAAATATCCATGGAAAAGGCATTTATCCGTCTTTTCACTTTTCAGTTATATGTTGAATAGCAGGACAGATTGGGTTTTGTAGCTTTGGCTGACAATCTGTCTACCGCAAAAAGTAATGGCAATCTACTGCGGGAAAATTTTCCTGCCCTGTTAGTCATCTATTTTCGAGATCGCCTAAGAGTGTATCACGTATAGCACTTAACTGACTGACTGAGGCAGCAGAGGTATTATTTCCAGGACGCATGTTTGGAATATGATGGATAAACGATGTGAGCAGCGAGGATGTTTTAATGAAAATATAAACAAAAATTAATGGTAGAACAAAGCGTAAGAATGATAGTAAAAAGACAAATATTGCTAAAAACTACAAAAGAAATGAAGTCGTAGAGAGTAATGAAGTTAACTTTAGAAAACACTTATATATTACAGAAATATTTTTTAAAAAATGCATATAACATTTTACATAATATATCAATAGTTAAAAATAGAATCTATAAGCATTGTCGTTATATACGTAAATAAGTTTTCCTTAATCATCATAAGGTAAGTTATTTTCTCATATGATCTTGATAATACTTTATATCAGTGATTGCCTCTTATTCAGAAAGTATCAATTTGTGAGAGTAGACACATTATAGTTGAATAAAGTTATTAGTGTTTACGATCAAATACGATAATTTTATATTACCGTATTTGACAAAATGAAAGACGCATATAAATATTACACACACCCTTCCTTTGAAGATGACATATTCAAGCAAAATATTTTTCGTATATTCAAGGTCACAGGTATATTATACGTCACCTCCTTTCAAAATGACCTATTCAAGAAGTAGGATTTCGCGTACTTAAGCAGATATTACTTAAAGCAAACAGTTACAGTAAAAAGCGCTATCAACATAATCAGCAAAAATCATTACTGTATATAAAAATATATTTGCACTGCTGCTGAACATGAAGCGAAACACAATAGTGTTGATAAACAGTATTTTGATCTCTCTTTTATTTATTTTTTTTTTGCTTTTGATTATGAAACCAGTTTCTCTGGGTAATGATAGGAACGTTGAAGCACATTTATTTCTGATATATTCTCCGTATGACTGGTTCAGATATTGTATTCATTCCCATGCTTCACCAACTTAGGAGATATTTGTTGACCCACACATGCGCTGATTCCTTACGTTTTCGTTATTTTCACATACGTTATCTATCTTTTATTTCAACCTCATCCCATAGGGGAAGGGGAACAGTGATCTCCGTCCTTCCTTCTATCTGATATATGATGGCGATGGTAGTTTACGATAATTGCATTTACACTAAACATACTACTACTACTACTACTATTATTAATAATAATGATAAAACCATTATTTAAATTGTTGGACACTTTTCCTCATATTTATTGCAATATTCACAGCATTTCGGTCATTGCGCACTCCGGCCTTGTTCAGTTGATTAGAATTTCGAACAGAGTCCTTTATTTTGGTCACTTGGATATATTGTTCTAGTTCCATGAACCATGCAACTTCCGGATACTTTAGTTACACCCCTTTAACTCAAATCTTTAAGTTATTTGTTCATGACTGTTGCATTGATCTCACAACTATTTGGGTTAAGTCACTGGCTCTAACCAACGCTTTTATTTACTGGGCTATGTCTGTGAATATATTAATTTTAGGACTAATAAGACTAATGTCACAATAAATATTTTTCCAGAGTTGATATTGCAATCTTGAAGTTACTGATTTTCTCTAGCACTCGGTAGGATGTACTGTGTAACTTCAACAGCTCCTGTACAAAAGGCACCAGCAATACATTGCATCACCATTCCGTGAATGTTGATATGTACCACACTTTTCGAGCATAAAGATAAGTAATGCATAAATGAATTTAACATACATCTGTTTTTTATTCCATTTATTAAAACAATTATATTTTGAACACTGTAATATCACGTAGTAATATAAAACATTTTGAGATCATTAACTTCACTGAGGCTTTGACTGACTTGTCATGGGACAACTGGTAATTTAATTCAGCACACCATTACTAAAGGATTAGCCTACATAATGGTCAAACACCGTTTCCCACACCTTCAACGAAGTTAAGCAAACTTGAGACTGATCGATAATTAGATAAATGACAGCTTTGGAATACAAAGTAGTTTAAGTTTGGACGTGCAGGTGGTGTAATGGATTATGGCTCAGAATTGTTAATCAGTGAGCAGAGTTCCAATTCATTTATATTCGCAAATCTCTTTGGGAATCCACTTCTTTCCCTATCACTGTATCACTAAAACATTATTATAACCCTACAAAACGCTTCTTTAAATGTAAACATATTTTATGTCTTTAAATAGTCCGTAAATGTTTGATAAGTTTCAAAAACAAACAAACAAATCAATCAATCAATATTGTTGCTAAAGTCCAATCCGTACACAACGCTCAACGTTTGTGGTCTAGTATAAGAACTCTTGAACTATATTTCTACTTTTCTTATCTTTCGAAAATATTTTTGACTGTTCTATTTTTATCACGCCAACCTCTAAATCAACCAGGCTTTCTTTTTCATTTTCTTTCACTAATTTTTTTTCCCTTTTCCTTGCTCTTGCTATCGTTCTGATTAAAATTTTCACCTCTGCCATGTTATAACACTGTTGCCTAGATTTTCTGGCCCGTGTTGGGAAAAATTTGATATTGCCATTTACTGGAAATGAACATCTATAAGGATTCTGGCGACGATCTGTATTTTGTCCTGTAATTTTTATTTCATTCGGATAAACCATAATATAGACTAAATTTAAACGATACTTCCAACACACTAAAAATACAAACGAAGGCAGTGATGTCCAGTGCTATGGATACGCTGGGTTTAGAAATAGCACTATGCGTAAGCTGATTTAAAACACAAACCTTAAAAACGGATATTTCACTGTATTTTAAAAGTGTATTGCAAAAAAAAAAAAAAAAAACGAGAAGAGAGGACTGAGCATAAATTTTAAGAAAACTGAATGTATGGTTATCAGCAAAAAGAGGAGCCCAATATGCCAAGTACAAGCTAGAGAAACTAAAATAAAACATGTTAAAAAACTTTAAAATATCTGAGTAGTGTTTTGGCAGAGGATGGAAAATGCGACATGGAAATCCAAAGAGGCATTAGCATGGCCAAAGACGCATCTCAGAAGTTAAACAGTGTACTGGGAGTCAGGAAAATCTCATTAAAAATGTACTGGATTGCTATGCTATATCTGTCTGTCTGTATGGAAGTAGATGCTGGACGATCTCATCAAGGAAGAAGGAGAGGCTTGAATCAGTAGAAAAATGTTGAGGATACTAAGGACGGAGCACGTGTGCAACGACGAAATGTTGGAAAGGATGCAAACAAGAAAAACTCATACTAAATATCAGGAAGAGACAAATAAGGTTCAGGAGACAAGTAATGAGGAAAGAGGGCCTGGATAATTCACAGTTCGGATAAGGGGAAGGAGAGACAGGCGAAAGAAGCGCGAGACGTACTTGTTAGATCTGAGCAAATGGATGGCGGAGTCGGATTTTGAAATACCAAGAAAAAATATTGAGAGCGACAAAAAACAGAACCAAGTGAAAGTACATGATCGCCAACGTCCTGAAGGGACTCGGCACATGAAGAAGAATATACGTCTGCACAAGTTTTAATGAGATGTAATAACGTATTCAACAGCAGAAACGTTAAATAGTTTTCGAAAAGTAATCGATAATGAGCCAAAAATTAAAATTTAGCTTGTAAAGCTTGTAAAGCTGATTTCTTCATGTTTAGTGCTAAAAACGTTTATTTTATTGTGATAGATGATGACAAGCGAGAAGAGAGATGGTATATGTTTATTATTACCACAGCTAGCAATCACTATTTATTGTTTTTTCTTCTATTTAGAGTATGTTTACAACCGTTTAATTAAAAAAAAAAACGCATAATATCCATGAATATGAGAGAAATGATAAAGCAATAATTATCATATAACAATTATTCACACCTTTGTATATTCAGAAATTTTAAATAGATCAACCAATTTTCTTTTCTATCTACAACATATAGTACAGACAAAATGAACCAGATGAGGCTTAAGAATGGTGCTACATATGCTAATCTGATCATTGGAATTTAAAACACCAAGTAAGGCTAAGCACTTAAGACTTAAATCATAGAAAAAATTCCTTCTACTAAATATATGAGCCCCTTAATCTTTCGATCATGTAGATAAGTAAAAAAAGAAAATAAAAACAGATTATTTTACAGGCATATCTAAAATAAAATTAAGCAAAATAAATACTGTACAAAGGAAAAAAGATGAATTTGAATAAGGTTTAACGATGATGAAATAGAAAAAGGCCGTTGTAACAGCTGCAGTTGCTATAAAAGAACATTTGCTCAACGCCAATACATTTATGATTTTCTTGATTGTTATTTTTCTTGATTCATGTTTCTGAGCCTGATTTGAACGCCCTTCATTTTATTTATTTTCATTTATTCATTTATTTATTTTGTGGCATATCATAATTCAAATCCACTTAGATCACTAGTGTACCAAGTTGTGTCGTCATCCGACTTCTCAGAGTAATACTCGTTACTTGACAATGCGAAATAACTTGTAACAGATTGTACTGAATTGCATGGCAAAAACACCAGGTGTAATCTGTAACATGGCATTCTGGAAAAGGAAGATTTATTTATATTTTTCTCAGAGTATTAGTGTCAAAGTAAATAAAAAATATTGCGGTCAGACTTTAAACGCAATAAGAGATTTTCTAAGAAATTTCTTTTCTGTTATGGGCGTAGAAAAACACAAGCACTCAAGAAAAATATTTAAAAAAATTTACTTGCATTCAGATGAAATGTCCCTTTAGAAATTATTATTGTTTACATTTCAGATACTATATCTGTTAGCTTCAGTTTCGTTTCATGGTATTCTCATGTCACCAAATGAGATCTATTTTTTAACATAGTCCCCCTGCGGTCAGTTTCGTTTCATGGTATTCTCATGTCACCAAATGAGATCTATTTTTTAACATAGTCCCCCTGGGTCAGCACACTTGCTCCATCGGTTCTAAAGTGCTGACTTCCCTTTGGTAAAGAAGCCTTCATTCTATTTTGTTATGACCTCATCATCACTAAAATACTTGTTCACAGTCAAGTTTTTTCATATTAGGAAACAGATCAGGTAAATAGGGAAGAGTGATTAAGCAGTTTAAAGCTATTTGCGTACAAAAGAAATACGATCTAGTGATTTTTGTGCTGGAGCAGTAACCTGGTGAAACAAAACATGTTTTGATACTTTTTTTAAGGGCTAAACCTTGATAATATTTAGTAAATGGCCTCAATAATTTGGCATACCACACTTCACTGATTATGTGACTCTTCTTTTGAAGATAATCAATAAACACAACGAATTTTGCATTCCAAAACAAACAGAGTCCATCATCTTCAGATAAACAAACCTTGACTTTCTTTGGAGCAGTTTTGGAAGGGTGTTGCCACTGCCTTGGTTGTCACTTTGTCTCTTGCCCAAAGTGATAAGCCCAACACTCATTCTGGATTATGAAACGTTCAATGGAACCATTTGGATCTGTCGCAACCAATGTCGGATTTTCCTATAATGTGGCAAATGCAGGATGTTCAGAACTTTCTCACCAATTCAGTTTCCTACTTCTGCACTTTTGATAAAAATGGATCATCATCCTTTAATATAGCAATCATGTGAGTATGAATATCAGTGGTAGATAAATTTTCTTTTCTGCTAGTATTAATAACACCATGATACCAATTTTTGTATATTTCAAGAGAAGACCCTACTAGTTACTTTGGAATTCTTCTTTGAACAGTCAGATGTCAGTTTACCTATGGTCCTGGGTATGACATTCAACTGCACCCGGAAGCAAGACCTTTAATTAGCAGGTTGAGAGGAGAATCTATCTACCTTTTAATTGCAGTTGTTCACAAGTTCAGCCTGACTCGAGGTGGTAGCACATGTTGGGGGTCTCAGTTATAGGCATATACTTTGACCCCAAACTAAGGACAAAACACTACAAAAATTTAAAAAATAGATTTTTCTAAATAATTCTAGCAATACATCTTTAAATGAAAAAATATTTCCAGTAATACATTTTTTAAGGAAAAACATATTTCAAGCAATACATTTTTGAAGGAATTAAATTGTTACCGGTAATAGATTTTTTAAGGAAAAAATATTAACAGAAATAAATTTTTACAGGTTAAAATATTATCAGCCATACAATTTTGAAAAAAAAATAATTACCAGCAATACATTTTTGAAAGAGAAAAATATTAACAACAATACCTTTTTGAAGGGAAAAATTATTAACAGTAATATTAGTTTTGAAGGAAATAATATTAACAGCAATACATTTTTAAAAGAAGAAGTAAAGTAATGCATCTGATTCTCAACAAAAAGCAGTTTACAAAAATAAGCCAAAGAAAGCTGATCTACAAACTTATTTCTTACAAAGCATATATAGTTTATTCATACAAATCTATAGTAAAAATGTTGCTGGAATCAAATAATCCAGTGAAGTTGATTTACCGTAAAAGAAGCCATACCAAACCAAATCAGTTTAATTGAAATTAAACAATGCAGCTTAATGAAATGTGTTGAAAATAATGTAAGCAAGATTTCATATTTTTTGTTTTATGAAGTCTTCAGCCCACCGTCGTAATGTTTTCCCACTATGCCTCCCTACAACAATTACAACGAATTAGTGAGTTCAAATCTCACTGGGTAATCCTTACATTCGGCGTTGCAACGCCTGTAGGCTACGTTTAATAAACTGATAGAGATTCGTAGCAGTTCAGTAGTGTGCTTTATTTTAATATATAAATTCAAGTTTAGTCTGTCAGGTTGATCTCCGTGTTCAAAACGGTGGTTGTACAGGTTGGTTAAAAACAAAGATTCCGTGAGGAAAAAAGAGAGGCATTCGATTGTTGTTATAGAAGTAATTTATATTTAGTAAGACTTGTCAACATTCGTAGGTTATTATTAATTTAATTTTTTCAGAAAATAAATAAAGGAGAGAACTCAAACACGTGTACTCTCTAAGAATAAAGTTCTTAGTCAGAAGAAATAATGTCAAATTAAAAATCAATTAAAATGAGGTAGTATTTACATTACACTGTTCGGACTGCTGTCCTCATCTTATTTGCCATGCTTACTATGTTTCGGCCGTTGTAAGCTCTGGCCTTTTTCAGGTGCGAGGAATTTACAACCAAACTCTATATTTTGATAACTGGGGTATATTATTATTATTATTGCATGTGCGAGACCACTTCCTCATGTTTACATGGCTTAGTGGATATAGACGTTTGTTAGTTTCAGTGACTTGACCAAAACAGATGTGAGTTCAATAACTGGCGATAGCTGTCATGAACAAATAACTTTGAGAGTAAAGGTTAAAGGAGAGATAACTACATGACTTCTGGAAGTGGATAAAAGCTGTAAAGAAAACTAAAAATAAAATATTACTGATGAAAATCAAAGGAAAATGTGATACTGACACTCCATTAAAGATTTGTACAAAATTTATGAAATAAAGGTCAGGGTCTACTAGTACCTATTTCTGAACTCCTCCAGATGCGTTGTGAGAATTACTGAATTCTCACTATGTACACTGGAAGAAATTAGCAATAATTATATTTAAAAAAACAAAATATTACAAACATGAAAGGGTATATCGATCAAAAGAGTCATACATTAAAGCTACTAGAACTTACATAATTACTTTTGATACACCAGAAGCACTACAGGAAATCAAATTTAAGTATAGAGTTTCCAAAGTAGAAACATTTATTACAAACACATTGAGATATTTCAACTGCGAAATATATGAATTCAGTAAGATTAAATTTACAAAGATGTTGATATGTGAAAAATGTAGGGGTAATGATCCGAGCCACACAGCGATCACATTCTTAAATAAAACAAAATACCATTGCTGTAAACAAAACTATAAAGCAATCTCCAGGGACTGTGAAATCTGGAAAAACAGATTAAAGATTAAACGTTCCAAAAGAATTCCCTATTCAGAAGCAAGAAAAACATTGAAATAAACACTTACTCTCCATTATATAAAAAATACCAAGACAAAATTCACTGACAACAACAACTCAATAACAAAACATTCAAAACATCTCAAATGAAAAGCTCCACAAGCAAAACACCGACAGAAGAAAAACTAATGAAAACTTAAAACAACACAAAATCAAAATACAAAAATCAACAGAAGAAACTGAATTAAAAGCAAATAAACAGGATAACAACCGATAAAATGATAATCAGAAAAAAATGAAAAACCCAAATAATTAAGGAAATACTCTACTCGGTGAAGAACAATTTTGAATAAATTGTATAGAAAGTATGGAATATATGGAAATGGATAACCAAAAGTCTTGTGGATTCTGGGTGAAGGAAACCGCACAAACTAATGAACAAAAAACAGATATGGAGATAGAAAAGTAGATTATATTGAACGTAATTTACAAACTTGAACGCACGTTAGTATTTCTAGTAATATTATTAGTAAGAAATAAATATATACAAACCTTGAAGTGGAATCGTTGGAAATAGTATATCCGTGTATATCATTCTAGCTGAGTAGAACTCAGAGCTAGTCTGACTTATGATGCGGTAGTCTCTGAGTAACTTCGGTATCTCTCGGTAATCTACGTATCAGTTCCGGTACTCTCCGATAACTCGCACGGATCTCTACGATTAGTCTCCACTTTCAACTCTATGGCAGCAACTGCTGTTCTCTCTATGGCAGGAGTATATGTATACTCAGTCGAGTCCATTATCATATACAAAGAGGAGATCCCACAACATTTCCCTTCCTAACTTCTTTTTTGGGCGTAGTTATTTTTTCCGCTTGGGATCTATGAATCTCAAGAGCTTCAAAGATTATTTCCATCGCGTGGTCTTTTTCTGAGGGTGACAAGCTTGGCTCCTCACTCCTTTTCTGTATTTGGTTTATGTATCTCTTATGAGTAGATTTTCCTCCCTGTATTGTGTATATCGCATTTCTTAGTCCGTTTATCGTTGTTCCATGTTCCCAATGTGCCACATAACTTTTTAACATTATGAAGTAAACTTGTTCATCCGGTTTGAATGCTCTTTTCGTAACTATAGGTGTAATAAATACTGGTAGCACATTCTGCTTTTGGTCGATTTTTGTTGCGAATTTGATAGCTCGTCCTAGAGCGCTTGAAAATACGTCTTTCAATTTCGTAGCTTTTGTAGGCTCGTTCTTTATTTTTTACAACAAAAGCTAATGGGTAAAACTCATACATTAAACTTCTGCCTCCAGTCCGTTCTTAGCAGGTTATCCGTGTTTTTCAGAAAGTATATCTTTAATTTTTTGTTTTTTTCCTGAAATATCACATTCACGATTATTTTACTTTCGAAATTGATCCGTTTTCCTGTGACAGATTTAGCAATTTTTTCTGTATGTAACATGGTCGGCCTATTCAGTTTCCACAATGTTTGTTTTTAATTTGATTATTGTTAAGTCCGAACCTGAATCTAATTGTATTTTGATCTTCTTATTTAATATTTCAAGTTCTACAGATTTCCTCGTGTTCTGTTTGTTTTCATATTCCACTAGTCAATCTTAACCTTCTAGACTGTTTTCTGTTTTTGCATACAGCTGCCTTGTGTCCCATCTTTCCAGACGCTAGGTAAGTTTTGTATTTAAATGACAATCACTAACCCAATGTAATCCGCCACATCTGTAAAACGCAGATAGGGGGCATGTTTTTTATCTGATTTTGCCACTGGTTGTTTTATATTTTGTAATTTTTTCATTAAATGTAGTTGTTTTACAAATCTTGTAATTTTGTTATGAAAATCTTGTTTTACTATTGAGGAGCGTGAAAAACAATTCTCTGCTTAACTTACGAATATGCGGGACTCCTGATTCTTCAATATCTTTACTGTCTTTTTTAATTCTTAGGCATTTTTGTCAATCCTCTGATAGTTTTGCAGCGTTAAACCTGGCTCATTTTAGAATTTGGAAAATCTTTTGTTTTCTCATTTCGCTGTCTTTAGCAGCGACTAATCCTTGGACAAATATAAGGCATTTAAAGTTGTCTGGAGTTAGCTCAGCTAATTTAAAGTCGTCAAATGTTTGTTGACGATGACTGCGAAGGTTGAATAGTCCTCATTTTCGTCTTTCACGAGATTAAGGCATTTCCACCTTTTGTGAAAGAAAGAAATGTTTGGGCTAAATAGCTCAGTGGGGCATGTCACTGAACGTTTAAGTCGTTTTTCTTCTTTAGCAGAATAAAATCTACACATTTAGTGTATTTCTCCACACCTAATTTTCTCAGTAAAAGCCTTAACATTATTTTCTGTCCAGTTCTGACAGTTGATATTAATAATGTTTTCATATCGCCTGTAATATTTGCCAAATTTCTGTCTTCATCAATCGAGTACTTAAATGTTTCTATCGCATTCCACACGGCATCTTGCGAAAACGTCGCATCTTTTTCCGTGTTCCTTTCTTGTGTGTTGATTGCCAATTTTAGTAATAGCTCTTGTAGTTTGGATTTCCATTTCTCTTCATTTACTTTTTAAATTTCCATTTGACTTTCTTCGTTTGATTTTTGCATTTCCATTTGTCTTTTCTCTAATTTAATTTGTGCTTCTATTTCTCTTTCTTCATTTCTTTTTATGATTTCTTTTATTCCTTTAAGAAAGTCATCCATGGTTTGCTGCATTGATTCCGTGAGGGGCTTCACATTTTAACTACTGCTTTCTGGCAATTAATCTCGTAAAAATAATTGTGGAAAAATTTTCCTGTTGAAAGGAAAAATATTGACTTTCAATTTCATCTGTACAGATGAAATTGAAAGATGTTTTACAGTACATCTGTACAGATGTTTTTTATTCTATCTCTTTTCGTTTCAAAGTTGTAAGGACAGTAGATTATCTGCGATCGTATCGCAAAATTATTTGTGGTCGACCTGTGTGGCACGATGGTTTTTAAGTCGTTCTGTATGAGTTCTGTTGTTGTGTGGTGTTCGTGTACGTGAATTCAGTCTTCGTCGCCAATTTGTTGTGGCGACTTGTGTACAAATCTTCGTCGGCAATTTGTTGTTGATTCCGGGTGAAGGAACCGCACAAAATAATGGACAACAAAACAGATTTTGAAGACGAAAAGTTAGGTCATATTGAACGCAATATAGAAAATTGAACGCAGGTTAGTAAATCCAGGAATACTATTAGTAAGCAATAAATATATACAAGTCTTGAAGTGGAATCGTTGGAAATAGTATATCCGTGTATATTTTTCTAGCTGAGTGGAACTCAGAGCTAGTCTGACTTATAATGCGTTAGTCTCTGGGTAAGTTCTGTATCTCTCGGTATCTTACGTATCAGTTCCGGTACTCTCCGATAACTTGCACGGATTTCTACGATTACTCTCCACTTTCAACTCTATGGCAGCAACTACCGTTATCTCTATGGCAGGAGTATATGTATACTCAGTCGAGTCCATTATCATATACAAAGAGGAGATCCCACAACAAAAAGCGTAGTCATGTTTAATATTATTTCATTAATAAAATAATTACCACTTGACTAAAAATACGGAACACAAGCAACTGACATCTTTTTTAAAGGATATGAAACTTATCAAAATATATGCATCAATAATAAAAAAATAGGCCTAGTGGGGTACTTAAATATTGGTTAAAAAGGTGAATACACCAAGAAGAAACTAAACGCAAATCTACTGACCATGGCAGTAAAAGCTTCAATTCATCTAGCAATAACAATATGCTTAATTTATACACCCACAAAACACAGACTAAATAAGACTGAAATAGACGAATTGGCCAACTTCCCATTCCCTTTCTGCTAATGGGAGATTTTAATGTACACAGCAAAATATCAGGCTGTAGTAACCCCAGTCAAACTGGTAAAATGGATAGAATCTCTACTAAAACAAAATTATGTAATCTATATACCCTTAATAAGCAAATGTACACATATCTACACTCAGGTACGGGATGAACATCAGCTATCGACCTAAGCATATACTCCCCATTAATTTTTATGGGCTTTTAATGGAAAATACATGATTACCAATGTAATTCGCCTATTTTATTGAATATAAGCAAGTCTATCCTGGAAGAAATGAATCCAAAATGGAAACTACACAAAGGTAACTGTTTAAAATTTAACGAACTCTGCTCATCCCAAATCAAAATAAAAATTGTCAGTAAACCAGAAACCAATAGTCTTCTTTGCAAACATACTAACATAAACAACAACACAAACAATACTAAAATCTTACTTTAAGCCACATACCAAATCAAAACACTGGTTTACCGCAGAATGCAGAGAAGCAGTTATAGCAGGAAAAATGTTAAATATATTCATGCACAACCCATTCAAAATCAACCTACAAAACTAAAAACATCTCGAGTCAAAGCACGCTGTATAATTGAAACAATACAAAAGAGAATATTAGCAAAACTATATCACTAGACTATACAAAAAATTCTAATAAATAAAATATTGAAAATAACAAGGAAATTTAATGGAATAAACATCAAAAGCTTCAATAGTCTACTAAACTAAAACAAATGGATATAAATGCATTAGAAAAAAACTCACCTAATAGCAACAGAGTTTCAAAGAAACTCATAAAAAATTCTTGTCTCCTCAATTTTAAAAAATAAAAAAAATATTATCGAACAAGAAAAATGTCTTTCACTGCAAGTAATAAAGAAAAATTCCATATCCTCTTTAATATGACAAAACAACAAGAGCCCGCCTAAAAATAAAATGTTCTGCAACTGGTCCAGATAAAATTTCGTTAACGATTTATAAAAAAACTGCTAAAGACGTCTCTTTTAATACACTTCCAGATTTTCAATGATACATAGTGTTCAAACAAATTTCCAAAATTGTGGCTTAAGTCTGTCATCATTCCACAAACCAGGCAAATACCATTCCACCCCAACATTATCTCTTTGGGCAATCTCCAAATTTTTCATACGCCTAACATTGACACTAAGAAAAAGTAAATAATCAACAAAAGTACATACGGAGAGTTAAGAGACAAATATCTTGATTATAAACCTTTCTATACAGATGGATAGTTAGACTAGCTATAGCAACCACAAACTAACAAATTCATAAATAAATCAGACTACTAAAAATGAACCTGGCAAGTTGTATTTGCAAGACGATGGAGAGAATGGTAAATGCTCAACTAATGTGGTATCTGGAGAGAAACAATTTCTTATCTAACTAACAAAGTGGATTCCGGAAAAAAAAAAACAAGGAACCAGTGATCCATTTATACAGCTGGAATCCCTTATTCGTGATGAATTGAGTTAAAGGTCATCATGTGGTATCAATAATTTCCGATCTTATAAAAGCCTATGACCTTACATGAAAGTATTGTATCCTAAAAGACATGAACAAGATGGGAATAAATGGAGTATGATATATTCATCTAACACTTTCCTATCAAATCGAACATTCAAATATAAAATGGAAACGCATCAGCAAACACACAAGCAGGAGTACCTCCCAATAGCACTTCATCAGTAACATTATTCTCAAAATAAATATTATCAAAGCCATTAATACAGGAATTGAAAAATTCCCTATATTTAGATGATCTCTCAATATCATACTCATCACCTAACAGGCATTTCCTTAAAAGATATGTCGAAACACGTTTGAACAAGATTCCCATAGTCCAACAAAGAAAATATCTATAAATCGTACTAAGGTAAAGTAAAAGAGATATCAAAACTGAATTGGGGTGCTGACTAAAGAATAATGCTCACAATATATAGTTTACACATCAGATCAAAATATACTATATATGCATCTAGCATCTTTTACAGTCATACAAAAATCTAATCTTAAAAATACTAATAATGAGAAGCTAACGACCAACTTATATGGGAAAATTATCGCTTCAATATCCACTAAAATTACAATCTAACCGGAAAAAAAATCAACATACCAAAAAACGTATGAGCACCAATATATCCAGCTCTATAGAAATAAACCAACAGTCAAGATCCTAATAAATTAAAAGTAGTCACAATAAATAAGTTATCTCTTTGGGCAATCTCCAAATTTTTCATACGCCTAACATTGACACTAAGAAAAAGTAAATAATCAACAAAAGTACATACAAAGAGTTAAGAGACAAATATCTTGACTATAAACCATTCTATACAGATGGATAGTTAGAATAGCCATGGCAACCACAAACTAACAAATTCATAAATAAATCAGACTACCAAAAATGAACCCGGCTATACAGTTGAACTGCAATCTATTAAGATGACAATTAAAACGATGAAAAAATCAAAAGATAGGAAGTTTATAATATTCGTATGATATAGAATAAGACTTGGACGCACGCACCTGACACACACACACACACACAGATGCTCAAAGAAGAGTTTACACCTCGGTGTACTCACTGCAACCAATTTCTCATTATCAAGCATATATTGGTAGAATACAAGAAGCACAAAAAACACATAGTAACTATTACCAAGTACAAAATTTTAAAATGATATTCAAAAATGTACCTCCTGCTCAAATAATAGATTATCTGAAGAGAAAAGATATTTCCAACTTCTAGAGAAAATAGAACTTGGACTTTCAACCATACAACTTACGTTTTGAAATACTCCCGAACTAGACAACGATTAAAATTTTGAAAAGAATTATGAAATCGCACGAAAATTTTTAAAAAATATTCTTGAATAAAAAATCAAATTTTCAGGATTAAACCGCATGGGTTGATGTGCTGGTAAAGCAAATAATCAATCAAACCTTCTATCGCCCTCTCTTTTCTTCTTTTCTATCGCCCTCTCTTTCCTTCTTATATTGTCAGCTGTTCCCCTTCCTTCTATCGAAGCTTGTTTCCTTTACTTCTAATGCCTTTCTCTTTTCTTTACTTCTTTTGCGTTCCCCTCTTTTCTTTCCTTCTAACGCCTCTTTCCGGCTTCTCTGTCGCCACTTCTTTCCCTCTCGTCTTCCTCCGCCTGTTTCCTTTCTTACTAAATTTCTCCTCTTTTCTTTCCTTATATCGCATTCTTCTTTTCTTTCCCTCTATCGCCTTCTCTTTTCTTCTCTTCTATCGCCCTCACTTTCCCTCTTCTGTCGTCGCGCCTTTCCCTCTCTTCTATCGCTATCTGTTTCTCTTCTTTCTATCGCCGCCTGTTTCACATCTTTTTAATTCCATCCTCTTTTCTTTCCTTCTATCGCGCTTCGATTTTCTTTCCTTCTATCGTCCCTCTCAGTTCTTTCCTTTTGCTGCCCCTCTTTTTTCTTTCCTTCTATCGCCCTTCTCTTTTCTTTCCTCTTTCGTTCCTTCTTTCTTTACTTTTTGCATTTTATCGTCCACTCTTTTGTACTCCGATAGCTTATCCTCTTTCTCCCTCTCTTTCTTTCCTTCTTATTGCCTATATTTTGTTCTATTGCAACTAGTTAGATGTGTAACAATGCTGTGGCAAAGACGTTTGCGAAATGTGAATCGGTTTGTGAGCCGTTTTGTTGATATTTCAAATGTATCGATTAAAGATCCCTGAGTGCAACTTGAATAGCATTCATAAATTGGCAGAGCTGACAGTGGCGATGAGAATATTTAGAGATTATTTCTCACCTTAGGCAAAATGCACATATCGCTATGACAATTGCTGTGAATCTTGTCAAGCATAATCGTAGGAAAAATCTGATTTTGCTCCCACGCAATATTTCTCTGATAAAAACAGATATAATTGTTTCCGTAAACAAAACGGCAAGTATTTTCAAATCCCATTATTCCTATAAACTGTATTTCTTTTATTTAATAAAGAGACAACACTTTATTTAAAACAAATTTTAGTTGTTGCTGTGTTACGTTATTTAAAGTGACTCTTTTTTCAAATTTCGATACCACTGTGATTATTAGGCAACCTTGAAATATTTGGGAAATATCCTCTCCTACAATATAAACCTTTATATATATATATATATATATATATATATATATATATATATATATTATGGTGTTTATGACAATAAATGTTTACTATAATAGGACATGATAAATTTTAAAACAAAAACTTCAGTTGACCGGCTTCGTCCCCTCTCGTTAGAACTGTAAACGGGGAGAAATTATGAAAAAAACCGTCATGTGTGACATGAACGAACGGAAAGGGAAAAACAAAAGTTATTACATCTAAAGATGCTAGAGACCCATCAGAGCAATCCCAAGCAAACCGTCCATTTGTTTAAAAAGAGAAGGTTGCCTGAAGCTGATAAAAAGAGTCTCCAAAACGTTCAGATGGAATAACGAGTGTGCTCTGGCCAAAACAGAAAACCAGTTCACACTAAAGCACACTATTTATCAATTGATCTGCATGGAAGACCCGTATGTATTTCGAGTGGTGTCATAATAGAATTAATATATTTGGGGTGGGGTAGAACGTCTTTACGCATAGATTGAAGGACAGACTTAGTTTGAAAAACATTACGAACGTTAGCTGCATAATAGCACTCACGTGAACGAGATGAAATTTGCTTGATGAAGGATTTACTGACTCTACCAAACCACGGTAATTGGAGATAAACCGGACATTTAGTAACTGTTGCAAGTTTAATTTTATTAAATCTAGCAATCACATCCCAAACAATGTACAACAGATAACCGCTGTTCACGAATATACTAAATACCTAATTTCATCTTTCAAGGTGTCATCTGAACAAATCAGCGCGCTATGCGTCAAAGCCTTAATAAGATTAATATTTTGTTGTTTAGGACAAAAAGAATCCCATTGAGTATAGAGACCCGCAAATGTAGACTTCCTATAAACTGAAGTAATAAAAGAGGAAGGTGTTATATAAACCAGAATATCTAAGAAGGGCAATGAAAAATTGACCCCCATTATCTACCGTAAATTAAAGGGCAGAATGAACACCATTGAGCAGGGAGAAAAAATAGTCAACTTCCGATTCATTGTTAAAAACCAAAAATGTGGTATCCACATAACGGAAGTAAACCGTGAGCCGGGAAGAAATTAAAAGTAGGCTCTTCTCATAAAATCCCACAAACATATTTGCCAAAACAGTGCCGAAAGGGTAACCCATCGCTATATCATCAATTTGACGATACATAATATTATCCAAATTTAATCGACAGACATGGTGGCAAATATCATGAGTTCAACAGAAACATCTTCAAGTATAGTCAGAGGAGTCAAATTACTACGATATAGAAAATCATTGTCAATGAAACCAACACGTTGAAACTTAGAAGGATCATTAAGTATACTTAACATTTATTATTGCAATATTGGCGGTCATTGAGGACAACGCCAGATCCCTTATCCGGTTTTGTAATAACCAAAGAGTAGTTATTCTTAAGGAATTTAATGATCCGATGATGTTATATTCTCCATTTTGATTCAGAGAAAGAAATAGAATATATATATATTTGAGAGAATGATATATATATATATATATATATATATATATATATATATATATGTGTGTGTGTGTGTGTGTGTGTGTGTGTGTGTGTGTGTGTGTATGTGTGTGTATATATTTTTAATCATTTAATCCCAAGCAAGGTATTCCACTGCCACTATTGCGCTTGGTGCTACATGTGGGGAAGGTAAATAGAAAGAGTGGTTAGATATAGAAAATGTCAGAAGGGAGGTGATAGATAGTTGGGTGGGTGGGAAGAGTGTTTGAAAGAATGGAAGCGGGTTAGTTTGTTAGGAGGTGTCTATTGATCTTACATTTAAACTCCTGGAGATTGTAGCTATCGGGAAAGCAGTCTTGTGGAAGAAAATTCCACAGTCGGAAAGTGCGATAAAAGAAACTATTGGAGTAGAAGTTGCGGTTGCATTTTATCGGTTTCACTGTAAAAGGGTGGGATCTAGTTGCTAATCTAGTATCTCGTAGAAATTCGAACCTAGGGGGCACCAGTGATCTAAGTTCATCGGAGCAGAAGCCATGAAAGTATTTATAGCAGAGACACAGGGAAGCCACGTCGCGCCGGTGAGAGAGAGACTGCAGGCGGTCTGCTAAGTCGGTATTGATCATATTACAAACCCTCTGCTGTACCTTGTCGAGAAGCTCAAGGAGAACAGCAGGGGCACCCGACCAGATATGGCAACAGTATTCAATGCACGGACGGATGGTAGATTTATAAATGTGCAGGATAGATTCAGACGGAAAAAACCTCCGGGCCCTGCACAGAGAACCGACTTTCATAGCAGCGGATTTAGCAATGGATTCGATATAGTCATTCCACTTGAGGTCCGCTGAAAGTCTGAGACCAAGGAGGCGTAGTGTTTTACTCTTTGGGAGGCAAGCCTGGTCCATGCTACTAGGAGGTTGGTGCGATTGTCTATGGTGATTAATTGATAGTAGCTTCGTTTTAGAAGCATTAAAATTTACGAGCCATTTCCTACCCCAGTCCACTACGGATTGGAGGTCCTTTCCAATCTCGGCTTTAATGTTAGCTTTGTCGCCCACACCAGATTTTTGATCGAGGCGAGAATAAACTGTGGTGTCATCGGCGTACATACCTACTTGGGATTTTATTGTATCAGGAAGATCATTAATGTAGATCAGAAAGAGCGTAGGACCTAGGATAGAGCCTTGAGGGACACCTGCGTTCGTATGGTAGGGAGGGATGTCCGTTTAATACCACTTTCAATGGGCGGTTAGATAGGAATGACTGGACTAGTTCAAACAACTGTCCAACTATATCATAGCTCCGCAGTTTGCATAGAAGGCCAGCATACCAAACTCTGTCGAATGCTTTAGAGGTATCCAAGGCAACGGTTCGGGCTTCACCATTCCTGTCGAGTGCCTGATATATGTACTCGGTGATTGTCGTTAGCATATCAGCTGTAGACCTGGTGAAGCGGAAACCATATTGCTTGTCTGAGAGGAGCCTGTGTTCTGTGAGATGCTGAACCACCTCGGCGTTATAATGGCTTCAAACACTTTGCCAAAGATCGGAAGAAGGCTGATAGGTCGGTAATTTGCGGGATCCGAGGGTTCTCCAGTATATATATATATATATATATATATATATATATATATATATATATATATTACTTAAAAAACTAACTGACCACATACAAAAATCTTCCATTATCAATCTGTGGAAAGATTCTGCAGATGCTATCAAACGGTTTAAGACCATTCAAAATAAAGATAAGGCAACCTTGCTTCAGTTCGACATTATGGATTTCTACCCATCCGCATCAACAATCTATTGTTAGATAGCTTAAATTTCGCAAAGAACTTTGTAAAAATTACCAATGAAGAATCCAAAATTATATTGGCATCTAGAAATTTCTATTATTCAATATTAATTTTATGTGGATAAAGAGCCACGATGATAACGTTGATGTCCCCATGGGTGTATTTGATTCCGCTCAAATTGCTGATATTATAGCCATTTATATCCTAAACACCCTTAGAAGTGAACTCCAAACAGCTAGGTCTATACAGAGATGACGGACTCATCATTAACCCTAGCAGTTATAGTCTGCTATCATATCGGGTAGTAAAGAAAGTAATTAGGGCCTTTAAATGGCTTGGATTTAAAATATAAATTTATTCCAATTAAAAGATATTAAACTTCTTAGATATTACTTTAAATATGTCGACTAATATATTTAAACACTATTAAAATATAATGAAACCCTAAGCTACATAAATATCTACTCCAACCACCCCAACAAATAATTTAAATAAATCCCTACCATCGTAAATTAACAAATTATCATCTAATAGAAAACTAGTCAATGAAAATAAGACACATTACAACATTGCCCTCAAAATATTGGCTTCAAACAGGAGTTGCATCGCATAGATTCTCCCAAAGAGCCCAGAAGTACAAAGAGAAGTGTGCTATGGTTCAACCCCACTTTCTGTCAATTATCTAATGTTAATATCAGACAATACTTTCTGAAACTGATCAATAAGCACAACCCACTAAGTAAGATTTTCAATAGAAAGGCCTTAAAATTAGTTATTCCCGCACTAGAAATATTATTAACTTCATCAGTTCACACAGTAATATTATACTGAATAAATTATCTAAAAAGCACAAAACAGATAGTACAACCCGCTGTAAATGCAGAGTCAAAAACAAATGCCCAGCTGGAGGTATATATAGATCCGAAGAGGTAATATATCAAGCAACCATTCATTCTAGTAAATACAAAAACGAGAAAAAATATATATAGGAATTTCCGTTGGCCCATAGAAACAACGCCTATATAATCATAATCAAGCTTTTTCTAAACCCCACCTAAAATACAAACCGCTCTCTCTAAACATTTCTGGGAATTAAAAGACATAAATCTCTCCCTTCAGATTGAATGGAAGATTAGAGGGGAATCTCAAACTCCCAACAGCTTCATAAGCAGATGCAATTTAAGCTTATACAAAATTATTTAAAATTATCAAATTCAGAGAAACTAGTCAATTATTAAAACCAAGAAACGAAATAATTTTCAGATGCCGTCAGAAAAACAATCTAACACACAACATTTTAGAATTAACCCCGTTCAGACACACTTGCCGATTCATTCATATATTATGTGTATCATTCGTTCGAGGATTTTACGCACCGAAGAAGTGAGGATAGAGATGTACTATGCAGTTGGTTGACATGGCAGTATGTGTATGCATCGACTTTATATTATTGATGTACGAAGTTAAATATCCTGTCTTGCACTCTGTAATAGTAAATGCTTTTACTGTAATTATTTCAATATAAATATTTCACGAGTTTAATGGTGCACTTAACTGTGAAGTTTTCCATGTATATGGGTGTAACTAATTATGTGCATGTTCCTAAGTATAGTTATGAATATATATGGTATATGTATTATTGTATGTATTATTGTGTGTATATGGGTTCACCTAATTATAAGTGTATTTCATGTATAGGAGTGCACCGAATTATGTATATGTTTTTCCTGTATATAAGAACACCTGATAACATATAGGTTGTGTTAATCTTGGATGCAGTCGATTGTACCCTCCTGAACTGATTATACCTTCATGTATTGATCATATTACTCATATGTGTACAGGTTAATATCAAGATCTGGATGATATATGCCGGTATATAAGGAGATATATGTGGAATGTTTTTTTAAGATGTATGAAATGTGAAATATACCACCTCGTTTGGGAGTGAAGAGTAGATAGATATGTGTACACATACTAGTATTAGTTTTTATAAGGGTAAAAAAACATAAATTAAAAAATAAAAAATAAATAAATAAATAAAGTAAAATAAAATAAAATAAAAAACAGCAATGAGCAGATATAAAGAATTACTAGATATACGTTAAAAAGTTGTTTATACACACACACACACACCCACACGCACACACACACACACATATATATATATATATTTATACATGTGTGCATGGATCCACTGCTTATAGATGTACGAGTGTGTGAAAAAAGATTTTATGTGGATATACATAGAAGAATGTATGTATGAATAATACATTTGTATGTATACACACACACATATATAGATGCAGAAACATCTATGGGTAGTTATACGTATGAATGTGGGGATGTGTGTAAGTATGAAAATATATGCATAATTTGTGAGTATGTGAGAATTGTTGGTATACTTAAATATATGTAGCACTATTTTTACGCTTGGAAATCCCGTCTTTATAAAAATATATGAGTGAGTATACGAACGCAAGATTTATATGTGGGCATGGATGGATGTAAGTCTATAGGTATAAAAGGTATAAGCACAGTCGCGTTTGTGTGTTCATATGTATGTGCATGTCTGTGTGTGTGGATATGTAAATGAATATACATAAATGTGCTAATTTTTGGGGTTTCACATACATACCTATACATGGGATTGAGTGGGCTTCTAATGACTTGGTTGTTAACATCTTCGTGACTGGTCTGGATAACCCCAACTGAGATGACGCCAATGTCTCTGTCCTTAATCCTTTTACTTATTTTTCTTTTCATTTAAAAGAAATGCTTCTTCCAGTAAAATTTTTTGTACCGAATGGAACGAATATTGTGTGGCCTGATGGAATTAGCTCATTGAAATGAATTATAATTTATAACCAATTTAAATGTCGTGTTGAGTTTCCCTTATATATATATATATATATATATATATATATATATTCTTTATTCAATGATATAAATATTGCAAAAAAAAATAACGCACTGTTAAACACTCCGCAAGTACTTTCATAACTCCTTGTAAAGGGAACGAACTGAGCCGACGCTACCTCGCTATTGTTGCTATCTCTATAAGGATGACAGAATAGAAATATATATATATATATATATATATATATATATATATATATATATATATATATTGTTAACTGATTATATATTTTTGTTGGTAAATACCTTTTTCGTTCGATCGGATCGTTTCGTTTAAACTTTTTTTTGTTTTGTTTTTTCTGTTTCTTTAGTCTTTCAGTCTTTCGTTTCTATTAAGCGACTCTTTCCGGACTTTCAATACATTCCTTCTCCATCAATTCATTTCTGAAACTTTTCACTTTCTTTTTCTCTCTGGTTACCTGTGATACATTTAGCGACTAATTTCTATTTTCTTTGTCCATTCTCTCTTTATTTGCTTGTCGATTGATTCCTGAAACCTTTCGCTTCCTATCTTTAGTTTGATACCCGCTATCTGTTCATCTCTTTATCATTGATAAGCCTGAGGCTGATCCCAGTGGTATTCAAATTACCTTGTCATTAAACGGAAATGAACGGTCGTATGCTCTTTATCAATTTCTTCTCTGAAAGCAATACGACTGAGCTGTCACGCTCTGACCTTTTATTATTAGTAGTGCTATCATCTCTTATGCATATTTTGCCGGTATCATTATATTAACCAATCTTCGTTATAATTGATGTGTTTTGTTTAGAATATCCGCTAGAATCGGTATATCTATACAGAACATTTTAAACGGTTCAACTTCCTTCATTACAAATTCTTAGTATTATTTTTGCTCTCGTTTTGCTTGAAACTGCAGACTATTACTAAAAAGATGTTCGCCTGCATTAACCCATATCTCCGTGGTGAAAATGACACGAACTTCTTTTTTAAATACTTCGACCAAATTGCTTGTCATATTTGCTGTTTCCTTTGAAGAAACATTCGGCATTCATTGACCAATCAGCTTGTACTATTGTCCATTGAAATTTATAATTTTTTTCCCTAAAAATTTTTTTTTATAAAAAGGGGATTTCTCGAGTCAAGTAGCTGTTATCGATGCTTACAGTAGTGACGGGTTTTAGACCTTTTTATATGAAGTAATGTGGAATGTCGACATTTTGATTGTCATTATTTTCACTTCAATTTACATTAATTTTAATTTTTGTTGCCATTTGTATTTTCTTGACGTCAGGTAAAATAATGAAAGTATTGAAACACAATTTAAGTCATACTTTCTCTTTCCAAAATTATAGTTAATACATAAGATATTTTTAATCGAGTTCACCGAAAAGAAGGCAATAAATTCACTATGAAACAAGTGTTGTAGAAAAAAATATTAAAAATAGAAACATTACTAAGGAAGGAGAACAAAATGAAAAGTAATCAGGAACAAAATAGATAGCGAATAACACTACATTTAAAATTTTGACGGTTAAAGTTTATTGGAAGTCGTGGAACCGGATAGGAGTTCCACAAGCGAGAAGTGCAAGAATGTTCTCATGTTACCTATCAGCTGAAAAAAATCAGGTTATAAGTTTCGGCTTCCACAACAAGTTTTGACACATTTTAAGGCAGGTACGAAAAGTGGTTGTTTTACCCAATTCATCCGCAAGATGAAATGACCAGCAAGAAAGCGATAAATTCAAATAGACGTAAATTTTCTTTTCTGTTTTAAAAAATATAAAGCACTGTCAAAATTATTTTAAAGAGACACATGTGAACAAATCGAAGAAGAGAAAGAAGTGACAGAAAAGAAGAAGAAAGAAAGAAGAACCAAAGAAAAAGAAACATAAAAACATTCAAACGAAAAATACATAATTAAATATAAACAATGCCACTAAAAACATTTCAGCTTTGTTAGTTCAAAAATTGCACAGATCTTTCGTATGAAGCAGTATTTCTTTATGGTAAAAACCTTTGGCTATATTTGTTAGAAAATAGCGTCAGCTTAAAATTAGAACTGGTAAATATGAATTATTATTTTCTTAATGGAAAAACTAAATTAATACATAAAATTTCAGATGATCTAGATCTTGAATGGAAAATATCTAAAATCTGTAAAGAAGTGAAGAAACTGTAGATTGTAATTAACGAAACTGTACATATATTAAAGTGCTTGAAACAATCCTGATGATCTTTGCGAAAAGTTTCCTAAAATTTAGGAATCCGAAAAGAACAAAAATTTTTCTGTTGACGCGTTACTAAAAACAGAATATTATATTTTTGTAACCATCAAACATTTTAATAACTTTGACCTTCTCTGTTATGCGTAACGAGGCAATTTAATGATTACTGTGTTTTTTACTGCATTAGTTTTAAAACCTTTTTAATTTATATCTTCACTTTCACCAGTCTCTGTAAATGGCATATATATTTTTGTTGTGGGGTAATTTGACGTGGTGTAATGAATAGTAAGCTTGTCTCGCTACATACATTACAACTCAATAGTGTGTTCGATCCTCACGGGGTGCTCTATAATTTTGGCCTTGCGCCACATCTTAGTTACGCTTAGTAAATCACTGTGTTGGCTGAGTAACGGTTATCGGCTCAGAAAGTGGAATTATTTACTTCACACTAATGAATTCATCTCTTTCCCACACAATTTAATAGCAGGGTGAACTGGACTCTCGAGCATTTGGAGAAGAGGGTTTATGAATTCAAAACTGTAGCGAATGCAACAGAAAATCAATTTACTATCCTTGGTAAGAAAACAGGGCAATTCCTAGAAAGTAAAGAGCAGTAAACTATGGAGAACGATACTAATTCTTAAAGGCAAAAAATGTGAAGATT
Organism: Ascarosepion bandense; assembly: GCA_037127315.1. Taxonomy (NCBI): domain Eukaryota; kingdom Metazoa; phylum Mollusca; class Cephalopoda; order Sepiida; family Sepiidae; genus Ascarosepion; species Ascarosepion bandense. Next base: position 717,520 of record JBBBDQ010001184.1, read on the forward strand.
TATTTTTCACTTCTGATATATTCTTCGATTTCTCTCCTTCCTTAGGTAAATATATATATTGTAATTTATTTATTACAATGGTTTATAAATGCATTATACCACTACACAATACTGTTATTCTTCAAGTGATATTTTAAAATAAATGCTGAAAATATTAAAAAAAAAGAAATGTTCACCACTTATTTGCTATATATGTTTTAACCATATAGGTTTCATAAAGATGCAAAGGCTATATAGTTGAAACCGCGATAGCAAGTAAGTAGTGAATAATAATCTGAATATTATAATATTTGTCTATACTTCTGAGATTAAATAATATTTATAAAATTACTTTAATATATTGCTGGCTCTACATATTCAGCAGTTTATTAACTAACCATCTGCTGATCTATGTACTACATTTTCTACTGTTGAATATATATATATATATATATATATATATAATGTATTTTTTATTATATAGAAATGGTAAATGAATATTTAATCTTTTGGTGAGTTTCTTTCGGTGTAGAGTAAGTCGTTTGATATTGGAATAAAAACTTGTAAATGAATTCCTTTGCAGGAAATATTTTACCGAAATCGTGTGTAATTTTCCCAATACTTTCGACCACCTTTGCGCATTTCCAAGAGAAAAAACGTAGAAGTCGCGATGGAATAGTTTTTAGAGTCACGTAGATAAAATTAGCTTACGTTTCAAAGGAGTTACAGATCGTATTACCGTTAATTGGTTGGAAAGAAGAATCAACGAACCATGTTCTAATTCTCTCTTAGTTATATTTACTTTGGCACAAATATCACTAAAAAAAGTATGGATCCACCTATGCTAAATATAAGAATATATTCATGTGTCATAAAAACTACATAACCTATTGCGGACGGAGATAGCGTCAATATATTTTTGAACACTTTTAAAACTTGTTTGCCGAGAATGAAACATTTTTTATTTGTGACTAATTTATATCTTTTGATGTGAAGAGCCTTTAACATTTTTCATCGTTTTTCTGTTATAAACATCCATTCAATGCACTTCGTGTGCATACTAATAATTACATCAAAATATATTAGCATGAGAATATTAGTAGATAATACTAAAATGATAGGCAGCACATCCTATATAGATCGACTGACAGGACTCAAACATTTTGCTATTCGAAATAAACAACTCTCATTAAATAAATACTTTCACCACAGAAAACGACATTTTTAAAGTCTATAAAATGATTACAATACCTACAAAATGTGTAATATATTCCTTTTTTGTTGGAGTTAAGCTTAATAAAATAGTTATATATATGATAATCAATTGTAAAATAGACGCATGTTACATGCCAAATGTAACGTTCTCAAATTCGTCAGTACGTAGCTAAAAAAACTTTTGTTTAAAATACTAACAACAATTGCTTCTTCATAATGACAAAGACACCGAAATTGCTCGAACAGGGACAGAAAAAAAACATTTTATTTTGGACAGTTTGTCCACCATTCTGATTTAACTTGATCGAAAATTTAAAAATACAATAAAATTAAGTAGATTCTTTTGTTGTAAGATTATAGCACTTTTATAAAATGATTTATTTCAATTTAAAATATATTCCACAACCATACATACACATGTATGTTTATGTATGTAAGTATGTATGCATGTATTTAGTGCAAAAAGTATCTTTTCGTGTGACACGTTCCTTTGTTAAGGACTTCATCGAACAAAGTTTGTCTTTGTTAACGGGACTACACATGTGCATGAACAAGAGATGCGAGAAATATAAGATTCCTCTAATCGATTTCATTCTTATAGTTTCCATAATTCTTTTTTATAATATATTCCACTCTGTGATAATAGAATATTTCCCAAGAATGGTGACACATAAGAATCTGGACGAAAATTGATTGTTGACGATCTAGCGATTAAAATAGTTTTAAACATTTTTTTTAGTAAATGGTTTTCTCTTTTTATGAGAGTAGCACTTTTAAATCAAAACTGTCGTCTGCCTCATACAGCTTTAAAAAATCTTTAAAAATAAAAAAGTGATCCTTTCTAACAAAAACCCAACTACATAACGAAATATATCGCTCGACTCACTTTATCACAACAACAATTGAAAAGAATATATCTAAGCTCAACATAAATTTGTCACAACTACGTCTAATACAATAAAAGATTCAGTTAATGCAAAACGAAATAATAAGCTAAAAATTTAAAGGGAATTTTACTATATTAATTTTCATTTTGTCATTCTTTTTTCTTTTTGCCTTGTTGCACAAAATATTATTTTCTTATTCTATCAAACTATCGATACCTTACTTTAAAATAGCAGTAGAAAATGAACTTCTCATCTCTTTCCTCTTTCTTGAGTAGGTAAGTGTGTCCTCATAACAGCTGAAATGCGGTAGGAACAATATGACAAAACGAAGTGGTTTAAATTAACGGACAAAATATAAAATGTGAACGATTTTTCTCAGAGTTAAAGGAAAAAATCACGACAAAAATGTGCATCAAATATTTAACCATGGTGTAGTATATTGTGTATAAATTTCTTATTGCTCTCTGTTTCGAATCCTGATAATATGCGATAGTTTGCATTCTTTTTTCTATATTATTTTTATCACTTTGACAATTCAAAATTTGATTCAATTTCAGTTTGTGTTCACAAGGTTAGTCACTTAGCTGTTTTCTGATCCTATCTATTTTTTCCGATAGGATTGCTTGTATTCTTTTGATCCATTTTTACAATTGTTAATACGTTGACTATCTTTTCACAAAATACTTTTTCGCTTTTCTTCTAACATCAGGCTTTTGACTTCGGTATTATATTCCCAGTGAAATTTCATAGAAATACTATATTTTTAACTTGGAACTTGACAGTATCAAACATGCATCTTTATAGAAATGTTAAAGTGGATGATTTTAATTCTTCCTTGGATTTCAAATTCACCCAATCATGTTTTTGACACTTTGCAATTGTTTTTAGGATCTCGAAAAAATCAAACTATTCTTTCTCTTTCAGTTCGACTCTCTGCATTCCTGGAACAGTGACATCTCTTAGTATCTCTCATTTATAATATTAATAAAGACTATATACAATTTCTTAATTTAAATAACGTGAACGACTTGCATTTTAATATATTTTACCATTTTTCAGGGTAGTTTCTAGTTCATGATTTTACCATTTAACAGCCTAGTCGAATCAAATAAAAATAATTTAATGGATTCAGGGAAAATTATTATTAGTTTACTTCAATTATGTATTTCACTGTCCGGTGAATTAGTAGTTCTGGGTAGTAGAATACCGCATTTCCCTTCTAATGAGACGCACTAATGCATTAGATGCTTCCCCAAATTTTGATGAAAGAAATACGAAAAAAGGTTTTACTTGTATTTCATAACCCTCACTTAACTATCCTCGATTTTACCCATTGAATAGAATATTTCAGTATGAAAACCAGTCTAATCATGACAAATTCATCATAGGCCGAGAAGGTATACCACATTTATGGAAACTATTTAGAATGTAATAACCCGAAGAGAAGTTACCGATCTTCGGTTTATGGGACGCAGGTTGGTTTTTGATGACATTTTAAAGGAAAAAACAAATGCATGATATAAGCAAGAAAATACAGTATATTTTGTAATCCTTGTGACATAATTTAGCATATTCTCTTTTATGAAACATAACACTTCTATTTTCTCCTAGGGATTTTAAAGTAAATGCTGGTAGCACATTTTCTAAGGTTTTCTCGAGTGTGCAGGCCAGTAAATTTGATATCAGTTGAGTGCCATACGTGATACACGCTTACGCGATCATGTCTCGAAAGAAACATTACTGACTCGCCAGATTTTCTCAAAGTATGCTGCCATTACTTTCTTCGGTAGACTGGTTGACATCGAAGGCTATAGAACCCAACCCGAACTGCTATTTAACTCATAGTTGAAGAAAAAATCTATGGGATAATACCTTTCCTAAGGGTATTTGCGCGTAAGTGCATGCAACGAATTCAACTGGAATTTGAACTCGACTCTCCAATTTCTCGTTTCGAGTCGATACCAACTGCATCACAATGCACAGCAAATTTAATATTAACTGTTTAAAAATAGGACATCTACTGAAATATGGGTATCCCTTTAAAGTAAGATTCAAAGTCATAAACAAAATTTCACGTCATATAGTTAATAAAAAACATTTTAAAGAAAACTTTATCAATAACACTATACTACACAGCCATGTTCTCACTGTTAAGAAAACATATGCATATACTATAGTCATATATGCTTATGGCTTTATCGCATTGAAGTTACCTTGAGAACGCTTGAAAGTACTGAGTGTTCTAAGTTTGGATATACGTGTCATGTAACTGAAAATGGGTTGGTATTGTAAATCAGAGAACCATATTCCGATTTCAATCGGGTTCTTTATATTCACTTAAGCGCAAATAACTTTGAGAAAGATATGACTGCACCACCCTAGCTATGGCTAAATTACTAGGACTTGTGACATTAAACATTATTATCTACAAAAAATTATCACAAACTAAAAATATCTTCTGTATTAAATAACCGTTAACGGTTAATAAGCCGTAAAAACAAAACAAATACATTCTATATTCACGAAGTAGACAAAATTTTATTTTTACAACTTCGTTACACGTGTTTTCGTTTTTTGTGTTTTGGTTTTTGTTTAAACTGACTGCCTGATGTTATAAAAATTTTTCCATATTATTAATCGTTTTTTTACTTTTCTTTGGATTGTTAATTTTTTATCTTTAATCTTTGTTTTATTTCATTTCGTTTCGTCATTCTTTTCCTGGTCTTAAATCACGCCATCTTACACAGCACGTCCAGGAACATTGATAGCATTGATCTTTTTCGTTTCCGGTTAGCTAATTATTTATTTTAATTTGACATCAGTGTCATCGTCAACTGCAGGAAAGGCATTAAGATTTTGTTATTGTATTCCATCTGTTTTGAGGCTGCCTTTCTCCTCCTCAACATTTTCATATGAAAAACGTTATTATTCCTCGTGTTTTTATTAATTGATTGTCTTTTAATTCTTCTTATAAATTTCTTTCAAGTTATTGTCATCAGGTTAAAATAGTAATTCTTATTTTCATCATTAGCACCTTTATCTTTCTCATCTTTGATGTCGTAAATTTTATCGTTAACCTTATTACATCCATCAACCTATTATTCTTGTTTTTATTCTTGGTACTTTTATTTTATTTTATTCTTTTTCTTTTTATTTTGCTGTATCTATCTTTATTTTTATTCTAGCTACATTTATTTTATTCTTGTTACATTTATTTTTATTCTCGTTACATTTATTTTTATTCTCGTTACTTTTATTTTTATTCTCGTTACTTTAATTTTTATTCTCGTTAGTTTTATTCGTATCATTTTTATATTTATGATTTTTACCCTTATTTTTTTTACTTTCGTTCTTATTCTTCTTATTGTTCTTCTTATTGCTCCTATTCTTCTTAATATTTTTGTTCTTATCCTTCTTATTATTAGTATTCGTATTATTTTATTATTGTTCCTATTATTCTTATTCCATTTTCTTATAAAACAATTCTAACGAGTTTATCATTACTATTTTTATTGTTGTTTTATTATTTTGTTCTATTTCCCTATCTTATTTCCATTCGAGTTACTATCAATTCACAATAACAGAAACTTTATTATTATTGCAAAGAATATAATTATAATATTGTCTCATTGTTCTATTGATGACTATAACTATTTATTCTTGATTCATATCAGCATCATGTGAATCTTTTGATAAATATCAAGTCAGATCATGTCCCGTCAGATGTCCTGCAGAAAATTGTTTACCGAGACATTAGGTTTATATGTCACAAACATTCATACAATGATACACTCAAAAACACATGTTTCAGTGGATAAAAGCGTTGATTTGATCCAGTGATCTGGCCCAAAGAGTTCAATACCAGGCTACACCAGAGGAGAACAAAACTTTAAAGAGTTGCGTTAGAGGGAGATAAATTATATTTAGATATATGTGAGGGGCATGACACGTGAAACTAGAACAGTTTAAACTGTTTAACAAAATTAAAGGTTCAAACAACTAAAGAAGGTCGGAGTGTGACACGGCCGAAACGTCAAGAATATGGTAACAAAGATGAGGATAACAGCTTGAACTAGTGTTCATAATTGAATACATGTCCCGGTTACTTCAGGATCAAAATTAACACAATATATATATATATATATATATATATTAACATTTCGTTGTTCCTTTAGGTGTATCTTAGGAAGTGCTTTATCAGCTACTATTGTGCAAATTCGTCGTGCTAGAGAGAGGGGATAGATTTTAGACAATTTTTAGGGTAGTAGCTCTTGAAATTGAGGTATTGTTAGTTGTCTGAAGAATTACGAAAACACTACAAATAAGAGGATACCCCACTCCAATAATAAACAAGGGTTTCTAACTACCAGAAGAAATACCATTAGAATCTTTCCAGAAACACAAAAAAAAAACACAAAAAAGAAGAAAACATTCTCGCATACGTCTCCGCACACACTAAAAACAACCTAGAATTATATACAAAGATACAAAAACAATTGTAATTAATCAACAAAAAAGATCAAACAAAAGAAATGTTAAAGACAACTAAAATAATTAAAAGTAAGCCCCCAAATTTACAAAAAAATCGTGCAACATACAACACAGGAGGTCACAAAACGCAACAAAAAGGATGTGAACTCTGCAACATATTAATAGAAGGAAACCACTTCAAGTTCGAAAACACATCTACATTCTAAATATAAACAAATCTGAGCTGCAATTCTAAAAATTCTAAATTCAAACTCCCCTAACTGTTGTAAAAATAGTAGTTAAGAAACAACAAAAAGAACTAGATGATTCGTAGAATTTAATCAAAACCTCTGAAAATAATTTTGAAGTATAAAGACGAAATCCAATTTCGCAAGTAAGTGTAAAAATTATTTAGGGTCAATGAAAGGTGAATGGTACGCAAAAGGAAAGAGATTTAACGACCAAGTATGGAAAAAAAAACTCACACGCACGCATATGAAATTTCTGACCTGCTCATCGACCACTTATCTATATATACACGGTATTTTAGGCTGTCAGGAAGACAAACAGATCTCAATTTATAAAGTCACAAGTTTATTCGCCCGAAGAGAATATCAGAAAATACAATTATGGACACCTAATATATTGTGCCAAAAAGCTAGTGATGTTAATAATAACAATAACAAATAATCTATCCTTTAAACAAAACGTTCACGATTCACGCATTTATTTTTCTTCTATACCAATTTCTTTCGTTGGAACAACCCCTACTTTTGTTTTTAATATATATATGAAAAAAGAATATACTTCACTTCTAAAGAAATCTGAGAAAAAACTTGGCATCATTCTAATATTAGACCTGTCTCAACCTAGACAATTAGTTATACATTTTAAGTTGTCATTTGAACAATGATGCTGGATTAATTATCAGGTTAATAAGGGAGACATATATGACAGTAAATTAATCAAATATATTACTATTTTAAGTAACATATTACCTAATTTAATATTTGGGTGTGCGCCTGGCATATCGGTTAACTAGAGTGAATGGCGTTTACGAGCGCCATTTAAATATCAGTCATAGCCTTTGCGCTCGCTATCGAGTATATACGCTTTGAAATATATGGTTTCTCTCTCCAAATAGATTTTAATAGCAGGATAGACTGCACTATCTTTTTAGCGACCTATGTAGGAGAATGACAACTTTGAATCTAAAGTCGGTTGCGCGGAGCTAGATACTCCCCACATAAAAAAAATTGCTCGCCTAGAGAGCCACAGTAGTAATGCCTCAAGGGATGAGGTTACGGTTCTATAATCTGCAAGTTTTATCATTAATACTACAGAGTTAGCATAACCCTTATAATATTTAATTTTATTACGATTCTAATTCAGCGCTCAAATTATATTTTACTTTTTTTCATACTATCAATTTTATTTCATAGCTATCAATTTTACAAACGTTATTAAATTTTAAGCACTAAAACATTCGAAAATCTAAACAATTACTCTATTTCGCTTTGATTTTATTTCGTTTAGAATCATTGGCACTATGTAAAATAATTACAATTATTAGTTGATTTTATTAATCTAAAAGATACATTTATTTTAATACCATTAAATGTTCCCAACCTATCGTCGATATTATTATTTTTCTTTTAGCATCGACTAGATCTCGGTTTATACGTTTTCCCGTGTCTGTAACAAATGATTTTAACATTGACCCTTTACTTGCATCTGCTTTTATATTCAATTGTCATCCTGGCTCTAAGCAACCTCCTATTTTGGTTGCTTCCAGTGATTCTGAACCTGTACTATCATATATTCACACGAACTCATTAAGTAATGTGCAACAGCGATCTTGCTTGCGCTCAGTATGCCCTACAAGTTGTAACTTTTATACAATGTTTCAAAAATTTGAACAGTCTCTTTCTGACTGTAACACTAAGTTAATATATATTCCGTGTAAATGCATATTTATTTGTCATTTGTTGATAGAACTACATCTTTGATACTTCAGTCTCTTTTTCATCTGTAAAGAGATCATCTAGCATTCATTGAAATATAGATCACTAGATATTATATTGCATTTCGGTATTTTTTTTCTAAGGAACATTTTCAACCTCTTAATTCGTTGCTTAGTTTCCCGAAAGGTTTTTCGCTATTCCTTTACACATTCGCATGTGACCCATTTCCCGTTCCTAAACTCGTCGTCTAAACTGCCGTAAATACACTCTTTGACAAATTGTTCGAAATCAGAGAGGTTCACGGCGATGTCTTGTATTTGCTTTGAATTTGTTTTCGAAGTTACCTCCCTCTAGTTGGTTGGTTTTCTTAAAGCTGATAAAATACAGCGTCATTTTTTTCCTAGACTGGTTAACAATGATGTCGATAGGGCCCAAGCTGTCCTGATATTTACCCATAACTTGGGAGGAGAGGTGGATTCTTAGATTTTCCCAAGATTATTAACACTCAATACGATCAGTTACTTATTACTCTAACGTGCATCCGTTAATAAACTACAGAGTAAATTTCCATACTTTCTTGATTAGGACTTCTAAAGCTCACACATTGGGCTGTTTATGTTGCTGACAACCATGTATTCAGTCTTCATACAGTTAAAAGTTCTTTTTTTTTACTTGTTCATCTATGAATGCATTTCTCAGTTTTCCTGGTGAGTCAGTCAGCTACTCAATATCATCGTATCTTATGTTGTTTGTGAATAACTTCCTCGATAATAAATCCTAGTGGGTTTCCTAGTTCTCTTGATATTGTCTCTCTGTATTTTGAATAGATCTTTATCTTAATGATCTGTCTATATCTGTATGTTCATTAAACTCTTTTCTCATTCATATTCAAGGTATTTGCTGCCGGTAGAATTTGTGGTTTACTTTAATATCTTTCACATATAAATCATGCATTCATAGCAAGTAGGATAGTTTTATGAAAAGTAATTTACGTAATCTATTAAACATATACTATAGTTATTTGTTTACTTTTTGCTTTTGTATTCTTTGATTTGACAGGATTATGATAAAAAAAAGACAGTCTCTTGTTTCAGTGCCTTATACAAAACCACATTTTCTAGCTTTGTTTCATCTTTAATTCCGCTACAAATCTTGATCACCAGAATTCTGATATCTCCTTAATACATATTCGTTGTTCTCGCGTGTATCGTGCCATCTGCTTCATATAGATTTTAGTTAATTATTTTTAGGAAAATAGTTTTGTATTTTTTTCACTATCGCCAGTATTTCTGTTTTAGTTATATGATATTATGTTTTAGTTTTCTGTATAGAACATTTTGTGACTCAGAACTCTTTGTGTACCTTTTTGTAGATTTCTAAACTTTTTTTTCATGCATCATTAACAAGTTTTATTTTAGTCTTATTTTTTGTCTTTCAATGGCTCGCGTATTTCTGTGTAATTTATTTTTTATATATTCAATATATCTTTTAAAAGTGTAGTTTTGAAATCTAGCATTTTAATCTGATTCTTAAAGGTTTGTTATTGTAGATTGCTTTTCTCGAATAACTATTTATTATTTGTTTTTTACTATGCGTAATATAGAATGTGAGTTTTGTTCAAGTCGCCAGAATTTCTCAGCTCTTATCATGATCATAAATTTTCACATTCATATTTCATTAACAATCACTTGTTTTCTATTAGTAGAAACAGATTTACACAGGATGTCTATGCTTATGTTTTCAGCATGCTTCTTGCATGTATTATATTAGCACAATTAATATTGTTAATATAGAATAATTGATTTTACGTAAGTACTTGATTACACTCAATGGAGATTTAAGCTATTATTTTTATTCAATAAATATCCACATACATAATACGAAAGATTGCTGAAATATACGCAACTGAAACAACTACTCAAAATTAAATTTTCTATCAGAAAACATTAAAATGTTGATTTTTAGAAATTTATCTGATTCGAGAACTTCGCATCTACCTCCCATTAGCATGGGACAGGCTAGCCTCCCAGAGAGTAAAATACTACGCCTCCTTGGCCTTACACTCTCGGCGGACCTCAAATGGAATGACTATATTGAATCCATTGCCAAATCTGCTGCTATGAAAGTCGGCCCCCTGTGCAGGGCCCGGAAATTTTTCCCACCTGAAACTATTCTGCACATATACAAATTTACCCTTCCCCCTTTGTATTGAATATTGCTGCCATATCTGGTCGGGTGCCCCTGCTGCTCTCCTTGGGCTTCTTGACAAAATACAAAGGAGGATCTGTAACGTGGTTGATACTGACTTGGCAGACCGGCTGCAGCCGCTCTCACACCGGCGTGATGTAGCTTCCCTGTGCCTCTTCTACAAGTACTTTCATGGCTTCTGCTCCGATGAGCTTAGATCACTGGTGCCGCCTAAGCACGAATTTACACGAGATACTAGATTAGCAACGAGGTCCCACCCTTTTACAGTTAAACAAATAAGATGTAACCGTAAATTCTACTCCAACAGCTTCTTTTCTCGCGCTTCCCGCCTGTGGAACTCCCTTCCACAAGTCTGCTTTCCCGACAGTTACAATCTCCAGGTGTTTAAATGTAGGGTCAATAGACACCTCCTATCACACTAACTCCCAACTATTCTCACAACACTCTCATCTACCCAACCCTCATTCTCGGTATCCTCACCCGCCTATCACCCACCCTCTGTTATTTCCTATATTTAATCAGCCTTTCTCCACTCTACGTAGCCCCCTGCACAGTAGTTGCAGTGACATGCCTTGCTCGGGGTGAAACGCTTATAAAAAAAAAAAAGAAAAGAAATCTCTTCACTGCTTAACTTATTTGAAGATTAATTGACTACAATTATCTCCGATGCTTTATATTCCACCTCAGTACTTTAAATGATTCTAATAATGTGGTCCCTTTATAATAGTAGGCACTAAAAATGATGGAATCGAGATTGGCTTAGTTGTACATGAAAAAGAAAATGAGCAAAATATGTTGCTGGGGTCTGCAAGGATAGTGTGAAGTGTTTAGAACAATTGAGTTTACTTCCTGTCACTGATTCCTCGGTGATCATCACCAGGAATCTATCCTACTTTTTCGTGTCTGTTCTCTTCTTCCTATTTCTATTCCTCTCATTCATCCTCTCCGCCTTCTTCCTCTTCTTCCGCTTCTTCCTTTCTTCTTATCATCTTCCCCTCTTTCTCTTCCTTTTCTCCTCTTCTTTCTCTCCATTTTTCTCCTACTCCTCCTCTTTCTCCTCTTTCTCACTTCTCCTCTTCATTATTATTATTATTATTATTATTATTATTATTATTATTATATTTTAATGGGACTTTTTACTCTTATTTCTTTAAATGTTCTGACTATCTAACCACCACAATGTTTTTTCTACTAATGTGGTTTCTATTTATGCAAGTAAGCTTAGAAAATAAACGTAACTCCCCACCGAAAAGACTAACCTATCGACTAGAATCGATGAGTTTAGAAGAAAGAAGACATAGAAATTGAGTATAAAATAGTGAGTTGACTTGAAAAAATGATACGAGTTTCTTTCACTGACAATAGCCTAAAGATAGACACTTATATGCATTTATAACAGTGGACAAATTAGTCTGGAGAAATAAATCAATAAACGAGGCAAAAACACAAAAAGGAGAACAATATATTACGTTTACTTCGCTTATAGCTTCAAGACAGAGTATCAGACCACTATCCTTAAAATTCTAAGCTATATTCAGTATACTGAAATGTCTAATTCACACAAATTTACCACAATTGCGTAAAACCTAAAGGTATACCTCAATAATAGATCCATTCTTTTAAAATAATACGAAAAACAAACTTAATAATATAAAGAACAATTTATACGTAGGAAAATTACCATCTGCAACAAAAGAAAAGAAAAAGCCTACTGGTAATGAATTAGCATGACGTATGATGAATTAAGCATCTTCAGGATACAGTCTCTGAGAAGCAGCTAAAAAAGTTATGCATGAGCAAGCGGTCACGCTTGGTCCAAAAAGTGCAGAGTTTTTTTTCTTTTTTTTTCTTTTTGCTATGCACACTGTCTTTTCAGTCATACGAGTTTCAATAAGGCTTCTAATTAAAAAACTATTTTTCAGTACGCCATGTCAGATAAAGTACACTGTAGAAAAAGAAGCTCCAGCCTCACCATAATAGGCGGTGTTTCTATGGTTTCCATAGCAAGTCGTGTTTTTTTTTCTGGATGGAGTTGCTATCTTTTGTCGTTGTCGTTCTAAACTGTTCTCCAGCCTTGGTATGCGAGTAGTAGGCCTTGCTATTTTCCCCATTCGTGGTGTAAAAAGAGATTGATGCATATCTTTCCCGAGATTATTTTCCCAAAAGAGAAGGCAACAACGTATATAATTTGAACTCAATGCACTTTCCACGCTAATAACTAATGCACCTTCCGCACATTCGATGACAGACGCGGTTTGTAAATTGACGTAAAGTCTTGAAAGTGATGTAATATACAATAAAATAATCTTGGAGGATAAATAAATAAAAACTAATATTTCAAATTTCCCTTCTAGAACCGTTTTATAATTGGAAGATAAATAACACACAACGTATTTACATTGTTCGGATTGTTGCCCTCATGTTTATTGCCATATTCACAACATTTCAGCCGCTGTATGCTGCATCCTTCTAAAATTTTGAACCAAACTCTTTAATTCGATCACTTGAGTTTTTGTTCTCGTTCCATGCGACATGCAACTTCCGGGGTCTTAGAGAGGTGAGTTATAGAGAGATAACTAAGATATATGTTCACCACTGCTGTAGCCAGGTATTGAACTTGTATCAGTTTTGGTCAAGTCACTAGATCTAGCCAACACTTTGAACCAGTGGATATCCTTGAGAACATCAGTATATGAATTGTTAGGACTTATAAATCTAATGTCCCAGTGACTATTTTTACCAAAGCTCATATTGCAATATTGAAGCTGATGATTTTCTCTAGCACTCACTATTATTGGTTCCCATATTGTATTCTTTGCTTAGCCGGTTTAGGAGATTATTTTGACTTAGCATATTCGCTGATTCTTTAAGTTCTCGTAATTTCTAGTGGTTTTCTCTATCTATTATTTAATTTTCATCCCATAGGGAACAGTGAACCCATCTTCCTCTATATATGATCAGCTACATCTGATTTTTTTTCTGTTTTCTCTCGTGTAATAATGAAAATACAAGTAGCATGGGACTAGGTCAAACACTGAGTTAGTTTTAATAGTCAGTATATAATTTGGTCGGAAGTTTGAATAGTAAATGTGAAAGATAAATGTCATAAATAAGTCAATGTTATGAAAAAACTAAACTGAATAGAGGAAATCTAGTTTCAACATATTTTCAGTTACGAATTAATTAATACGATTTTAAATGTCATCAATGGAAGAAAGGAGCTAAACAAAACCGTCCAAGACGCTGCCGATCATGGTAATCTAAAGACTTATTTTTATTTTTAAGAATTACCATCATTTCACTTTTTACTCTTTGCTTTCTCTACTTTTCATTTTTTGATTAGTTAATATAGTTTTCACTTAATAATAATACCGTTTAATGCAATCAAAGTTTTGCAGAACATTAAAAAGATTTTAAATCTTGAGAGAATATTATAATTAAAATGTAAACAAGTACAAATATATATCTTCTCGGGAAATCGAGTAAAGCCGTTTTCCCGTTGCTTTCTCATTGGGTTGGAATGAAAGAGTTCTAGAGAACACATTTTACCTAAAAGTTTGCCCATAACTTGTGGAGAGAAGATATGTATACATTCCTTTTCCAAATGTGAGTTGTGTGAAAGACAACCCTGAAAAGTTTTTCCGATCAGCAATTTGGCTTTCGACAATAATGCACATTACAATATTCAAAAAGCATTAGCTGAAGTAGTCAGGACATAATGCAGTCAAATATGTGAGTAAACTCAGTGTGACAATTAATGCATGTGGAAGTCAATGATCAGAGTAAGCTAAAAATGAACTAAATAAAGAAAACAACATAAAACAGAGGAGTTCTGAGTTAGTTGTAATATTTATCAAATAGTAATTAATTCATTTAACTCAAGGGAATATCATTTAGAAACACCGGTTTTCCTCCGATGAGCGAAGTAGCGTTAAATGGATGACAGCTTGGTAATATCAGTTATGGTAAGTTTAGATTGTGTGTGTTGTCGTCGGTAAAAGCTACGAATTCGAACTCGCCTTTCAGAGTTCGAATTCTAGTCATGTTTGCTATGTTCACTTAAGCGTAAATACATTTGGTATTAGCAACAGATTACCCATATATGAACTAACTAGGCTTGACGTTGCTTGACTTACGAGAACCGGTGTTTTGATCTGATAAGGTCGTAAACCCCTTAACTACAAAATAGCAAAGTGTTAATTTTGTTCTTTATGCTACACAGTAGACAAACAGAAAACCGGCATAAATACAGTTTTGATAAACAAAACAATTTTTCTTAACCATCCGTTTGTACTGTCGGTCATCATTACGGACTTATTAATGTGGGTTTAAAACTATTAAACTTATAGATATATAATTTATTCCTAATTTTCTCGTTATATATTGTCGTGAATAGTCTTTCTGGATTTTATAAGATACATGAAAATAAAAGTATTATTGTCGAAAATTAAATTAAAGGTTAATATTTTAATTTCATAAATTAAATATGCCAAAATAGATTCCATTGCCGTTTCAAAAACAAATATAACTAATTGTAATTCACATACATACGCTAAAACCAGGTAGGCATCGTAATTATTTTATAGAGGTTTTTAGAAATATATTTCAGTAATCATGAAAGTTTGACTTGTCACTTGCTAAGTATTAAGGAAAATCATTTCAAACAGGGCACGGTAAAAGTACCGAATATACGCTCAAATCTGACATGTTCTATTTAATTCTAAGTCAGTCTTGAATTGAAATTAGTTACCACGCCCCCGAAGCAAATTGTTCTCTTTCACTTATGACCCCTTTCTCCACCCCTTTTTTTACTGAATATTTTCTGAATTGTTTGAATTTACTATTTTTTTTTAAAGAAAATAGGTTTTCCACTGCCTTAATGGCATTTCTTTCCGAGAACAACTGATCTTCAATATTATCTGCTCTTCGTTGAGTGGCTAAATGGCAAACCTTTTCGTCAGAAAACGATTCAGCTGATAAATGCTTATTCGTGAAAAGAACAATATTGCGATCAAACTATGTATAGTTGGCCTTGATAAAAGCAGTGTAAGGTCTACTTGACCTACGAATTCGAGGTCTCAATGAAACACTTAAGATAGATTGATTTTTTTAAAACTTATTAAACTTTGCGGCTTATTTAAAGCCGAGACATTTTGGATTGCAGTAATAATTATTTTTTTATGAGTGACTGATGTGCTAAACACTTTTTGAGAATAAAGATATTCCAGATGCAAATTCTATTTGACAAATAACTGGTATAAGGAAATGAATTTATACTTTTGCCAAGAGTACATGCGCGTAGGTGAATGTAACTAGCTCAACTGGAATTCGAACTTGGTTCTCCGATTTCTTATTTCGAGTCGATATCCACACTTCTGATAGAAGAAATTACGGATTAAGCACGTTACACATATCTACAGGGATGTGCGTTGTGGCGCAGTGGATATCGACTCGGAACGAGAAATTGGAGAGCCGAGTTCAAATTCCAGTTGAATTCCTTGCATTCACTTACGCGGAAGTACCCATGGGAAAGGTATTAATCCGTCTCTTCCCCCCAGTTATGGGCTAAATAATAGGACAGATTGGGTTGTATAGCCTTGGTCGGCAACCACTCTACCACAGAAAGCAATGGCAACCTACTGCGGGATAATCTTCTGCCCAGTCAGTCATGTCTCTTTCGAGACATTATCGCCCAAGCGTGTATCACGTATGGCACTTAACTGACTGACATATCTACAGTTATCATTTTGAATCTGATATCACTTTACAATTAATACCTAAATATTGCACAAAGCATAAATTGTCAATTAGATGCTCATATATGAAGCTAACTGCTTCTCTATTCTGATATGATATGGAGATCGTGTTGGTTTACTGATTGAGGCCCTAGCCTATTGGATAGAGTAAAAACCAGTAATACCGAACATTTTAGTTTTGCAAGGAACAATTCCACATGCTATGAAATACTTTCAGATATGTTCAGAAACAGCAACTCGTGCCTAGCAGTCTTTAACAATTGAATGAAGGTCTTATATTGCAATTGATTAGTCAGGTTTAATTCCCATCTGTGTTTATTTTAATGAACGGGCCTTTTTTAATACAACAAAGATAGCTTATGAAAAAGTAGAGTAGTAGTGGGAAGAAAATCCCTTTTGCAAAAGCAAGTATTTGCCAAGTGTTTAAAATAGGAACTGTTTGTTTTTTTTTTAATATACACGTTTACATAATTCTTGATGCCTACAGGAACGTCTCTATTACATTTTTTATTTTCTCCGTATATAGTATATTTGATGAAATTCATTGAATTACTCAATATTAATCGGACATTGTCAAATAATTTGATGTTTTAAAAAACAAAGTCCTTTTCTCAGTTCTCGTCATGAATATTCAAGGTAAATTATTATAAAATAGATAATCTACATAGAAAATCTACATTGGTGAATGAAAAATTGATATTAATATCTTAATCGACCGAAACCATTTCACTAAACTGCTTGATTTATGAAACGGATCGATAAAAACGTTGCCTTACGTACGTTTTCCAACACTTAAACTAATGTAGTTGAGGTAAATTCAAAGTAGTGTCTATCTACCAAAATGCAGACTATGACAGGCTCATGATGCAGGGTGAAATATTTTAAAAAATAGAAGCCTTTCCTTAACAAAACAACATGAATATACTAAGACACACACACACACACACACACACACACACACACACACACTAAAACAGTTTTGTAGAAATAGACAAAATCCAATTTCGCGAGTCAGTGTAAAAAATTAACTTATTAATGAAAAGTAAGTGATTCTGAAAACTGGTAAAAATTTCACTAGCCAGTGTAAAAATAGCCAGCAAACATATGAAATTACTGACCTGCTCACCGACAATTTATCTATATATACACGGTGTTTTCGGCCGTCAAAAGGCAAATGGATCTCGATATGTAAAGTCACTGATTTTTTCGCCTGAAACTTTGGATTCAAAACACTGTAGCGGCACAAGTACCATTATGGACATTTAATGTATTATACAAAAGAATTAATATTATTGATAATTATAACAATAAATCTACACTTTAAACAAAACTTTCACGGCTTCTTTCACTTTTTACAAATTTCTCTTGTTGGAACAACCCCTATATATATATACTTTTGTGTTTGCGCGTGTTAAATGTACGCAATGTACGCAACGAATGACTAACGTAGATTGCAAGGATGCATTTTCCTGACATACGCCATTCACTATTTTTTTTACATTCTTTTTAATAAGTAAAGCTCAGTTCTGTCTGCAAACAATTCTCTTCTCGACTTGCAAACATGCACGATTTGAAAGCGAATTCACAAACAGATAATGAAATGTCAGCCGTTAAAAGGGAGATAATTGAATGTAGGATCAGCTTGTCCTGAAGCTTCCACTGATTAAATTTCTTGCGTAAACTGTACTTTTCTTCTCTTTGCGTAGTAATTATTGTCTCTTCTTTATTTTTCATTGTTTTTCTTAATAATTATGTACACGTTTAAACGATCTTGCAAGTTTACTGAATTACAGTCTTCTATATTTATGTCGAAAATTTATATTTCAGGTAGCGTCATGCTGACTCATTATTCTCTTCACAATCTAATACCTGCATAGGTTAGTGTTAGTCGTACAAACAATAACCACTTTGAGGAAAAACTTCTACACAATTTTGTTTTATGGAGAATACATTTGTTAAGTAAAGTTAGATGTTAACTTATATACCCAAAAGAAAAATTACTCATATTATGGGTTTCTCATCTGATTATATTTCAAAGTCCCCTGACATCCTAGCGCTCTGTGAGACTAAAATCAACTCATCAATTCCCTCCTCTGACTTCTCGATCCGTGGTTATCTTCCCATCTAAAGGAAGGATTCCACTGTCCACATGCATGGGCTACGTTAGTGAACACCTCCCTGTAGCTAAGGTGATTTCACTCGAATCTACTGACCACCAATATGTATGTCTACGTCTATCACTTCTCAGTTCGGTTAGCTACCTTTTCTTCCTTTACCGTTTCCCTTCTTCTTCCGACTGCTCTCTACTAGACAGTATTTCTGATAATATTGATAAGGCTACTTCCTACCACCCATTCACTCACAGATTTGTGTTCGGAGACCTTAACGTCCATTATGCCGAGTGGCTTAAAGATTGCAACTGATTAAGCAGGCATCCACGCCATGAACTTTGCTATTTCCCAATCCCTTACGCAAGTAGTGGACTTCCCCACACGCTTTCCATGTACTCCCACTGGGCACGCCTCTCTAACAGATATATGCTTTACCTCTGCACCTGATTCCTGCCAGGTCTCGCAGCTTTGCCCTCTCGGCAACTCCGACCATGCTGTTGTCTCTCTTAATATTTCTCTTCAATCTCAATCCCTCCAGGAGCCTCCTACTAATGCCTCTGATATTTTGTCCTAGGTGAAAGCTGGCATTGACGCCTTCATATCTACCAGGAAGTTTCGTTTCAAACCTCATTCCATCCCTTGGTTCTGTCCTGCCTGTTCGGTCGCCATTGCCCACAGGATTCACTACTTTCGACTATTTCGGACACAATCATCTGACCAGAACAGGCTCCTATTCACGTCTCCTCGTAATGAGTGCAAGAGAATCCTAAATGACAGCAAGCGGTTGTTTGCTGAGAGAATAAGACAGCGCATAGCTGACCGTAAGTTTGGCTCCAACGCTATTGGCGATTATGCTGAACAATAGCAAATCCTCTGTCCCTCCTTTAATCAACGAATTCGAGGTCCTCACATCATCAGCGGACAAGGCTGAGTGCATTGCTCGCAGATTCTCATCAAATTCCAATATGTGACTTATCTGGAGTATATACATTACCCCGACAGTAGTATCCCGTGTAATATCAAAACTGGACCCCCACAAGGCTAGCGGCGGTGATGGAATCCCGGTGATTGTCCTTAAGAAATGTGCTCCTGAATTCTCCTCTGTCCTCTCTAAACTCTATAAACTCTGTTTTGCTGCATGCTGGAAGTCTTCTTCTGTTGTTCCTGTTTTTAAGAACTCCGGTGAATCCTCGAAGCCATTGAACTATCGCCTATCAGTCTTCTACTTATTTTCGGGAAGTTGTTCGAGGACATCATTAATGCTGAGTTCAGCATCTTACTGCCCATAAACTCTTCTCCGACAGGCAGTATGGGGTCGCTTTGCCAGGTCCACGGCCGACATGCTAACGATCAGTACGGAGTTCATGTTTCAGGCTCTCGAGGAGTCCGGCGAGGCTCGTATTGTTGCTCTGGACATCTCCAAGGCTTTTGACAGGGTTTGGCCCGCTGGCCTTCTATGCAAGCTACGGGGTTACGGTATTACCGGACGATTGCATGATCTGATCCAATCTTTCCTACATAACAGCATAATAAAGGTCGTCCTGAATGAGCATGCCTCTACACCCTACTGTACAAACGCTGGTGTCCCTCAGGGCTCTATCCTAGGCCTGACGCTCTTCCTTATTTTCATAAATGACTTCCCAGACGAGATCAAGAGCCAGGTAGGCATCTACGCCGATGACAACACAATTTACTCCCGCTTCAGTGGGAATCCAGGCGTGACAGACAAACATAACCTTGTTGCCGATCTTGAGAGGGATCTGCACTCTGTGGTGAATTGGGGTTGGAAGGTGTTTGTAAATTTCAATGCGTCTAAGACCAAGCTCCTGTCTGTCAATCATCACAAGCAACCTCTTCTGTCTCCCATATGTATGGACCAAGCCAGTCTCCCCGAAAGCAATACTCTGCGCCTCCTCGGCCTTACCCTCTCTTCTGATTTCAAGTGGAACCACTACATTGAGTCAATAGCTAATTCCACTGCTAGGAAGGTTGGGTCACTGTGTCGGGCCAGGAAGTTTTTCCCACCTCAAACCATCCTGCATATACACAAATCAACCATTTGTCCGTGCATAGAGTACTGCTGCCATATATGGGAGGATGCTCTCGCTGTTCATCTCCGTGTTCTTGACAGGCACCAAAGGAGAATCATTAATATGATAGGTACCGACTTGGCGGCTCGACTACAGCCACTTTCCCACCGACGAAAAGTGGCTTCCCTTTGTCTGTTCTATAAATACTTCTATGGTTTCTGCTCCAACGAGCTTGAGTCATTGGGGCCTCCGCAACAGGCGTTTACTCGTGCAACCAGACTGGCAACGTCTTCAGACGACAATTCTACTCCTGCAGCTTCTTTTCCGCACTTCCCACCTGTGGAACTCGCTTCCTTATTCTTTCTTTCCTGACAGCTACAACCTCCAGGAACTTACATGCAAGGTCAATACTCATCTCTTAACTTCTTCTTCTTCTATGTGCCCTGTCCCTTCAGGACGTAGGCGATCATGGATCTCCACGTCTCACTATCCCTTATGGCTCTTAGTATGTTTGCTCCTGTTGCTCCTGGCAACCCCCGTTCCGTCATCCACCTGATCAGACTCTGCAGATATGTTATCCGCTGCCTTCCTCTGTCTCTCCTTCCTTCTATCTGACCAGTCAGTATCAGGTTCTCCAGGCTCTCCTTCCTCATTGCATGTCCCAGGAACTTCAGTTGTCTCTTCCTGATGCTCAGCATCAATTTCCTTTTTGTTGCCATTCTTTCTAACACTTCGTCGTTGCTTGTATGCTCAGTCCACGATATCCGTAGCATCCTTCTGTAGAACCACATTTCGGCCGCTTCCAGTTTTTTCCTCATTTTCGATGATATTGTCCAGCATTCACAGCCGTACTGAAGAACTGACATCACGTAGCAGTCTAGCACTCTTTTCTTCGTTTCTATTGAGATCTTCCTGTGTATTAGTATTTTGCTCATCTTCTGGAACGCGTCCTTTGCCATGCCAATTCGCCTTCGGATCTCCGTGTCGCACTTTCCATCTCCTGTTAGAACACTTCCTAGGTACTTAAATTCTTGGACTTGTTTGATTCTGTTATCCCCCACCTGTATTTGGCATTTTGGGTTGTATCTTTTGCTGATGACCATGCACTCAATTTTCTTAGTTTATTTGTAGTCCTTCTTGTCACTCTCCACTGCTACTTTCTGTATGAGATCTTGCCGTTTCCTTTCCGTGTCTGCAATCAGTACTGTATCGTCCGCGTATCTTATGTTGTTCAGGTTGTGGCCTCCAATAATAAATCCTGGTATGTCATCTAGGGTCCTCAAAATATTCTCGCTGTATAGGTTGAACAAATCCGGTGAAAAGACACATCCTTGTCTTACGCCTTTTTCTATCTTTGTGTATCTACTGAGGTCGTTACCTGTCCGTATGCAGGCCGTTTGCTGCCAGTAGATATTCTTGATTATTCTTATATCTTTGCCGAAAATGTCGAGGTTGCCTATCATTTCCATCAATTCTTTGTGTCGTATTTTGTCGAATGCTTTCGCGTAATCAATGAAGCATAGGTACAAGTCTTTCTTCATTTGTAATACCCTTTCAGAGAGCATCCTAATCATGAATATGGCGTTCCTTGTTCCAGTGTCTTTGACGAACCCGCACTGTTCCTGCCCTATCTCTGGCCTGATTCTGCTTCTCGCTCTATTCATCAGGATTCTGACAATCAGTTTTGTAATGTGACTCATTAAGCTGATAGTTCTGTGTAGTTCACACTCGTTTGAAACTGGTTTCTTCGGCAGTGCTATAAATATCGACTTGCATAGGTCGTCTGGTATTATTCCGCTGCTATAAATTTCGTTTATTATGTCGGTAATCTTTTCTATGCCATATTCTTCTAAGGCTGTCAGCTGCTCTATCACTATGCCATCTGGGCCAGGTGCTTTATTTCTGTTCATTTTGGCCATTGCAGCTTCCACTTCGGATTTTAGTATTTCCGGTCCATCCATCTCCTTGTGTATTCTCGGTTGTTCTCTCTTGTCGCCAAAGAGATCATTTATGTATTCTTCCCATCGCTGGAGTATTTCCTCTTTCTCTACTATGATTGTCCCTTCCTTGGATTTTATGCATCCTGTTGAGGAACAGGTTTTTTGTCCTGTCAGTTCTCTTATCTCTTTATGCATTTCTGCTTTGTTGTTCCTGCTCAGTCTCTCTACTTCTGCACATTTGTTGTTGAGCCATTCCTCTTTGGCTTGTCTGCATTTGCTCCTTATCTCCCTGTGAAGTTTTTTGTACTCTGCTCCGTGTCTTGGCGTTATTTTTTGTCTCCTTTGCATCATGTGGAGGATCTCTTCGGTCATCCACTCATTTTTTCTTCTGCGTCTGATTTCCTTTGGGGCTATGTTGTTCGCTGAGGTCACCATTGCTTCTTTTAGTGACTCCCATTTTGAGTATCCTTTTTCAATTTGTTCTTCATATTTCTTTTTTACGCTGTTATTATATTCTTTCTGCAGGGTGAGATCATCCTCTAGTGTGTCGTATTGCAGTCTTGGTGTTATGCTGGGTTTCTTCAGTCTTCGGAGTTTCACTTTTAGTTTGCAGATGACTGGGACGTGTTCACTTCCGCAGTCAGCACCTGGGTACGTTTTGCGTTGGACTACTGCGTTCCTGAATCTCTTGTTTATAGTTATATAATCTATTTGGTTCTTCGTGTCCCCTCCTGGGCTTCTCCATGTCCATAAACGTCGTGGGTGTTCTTGGAACCAGGTGTTAGTAATGACCTGGTCATTGGCTGAGCACCATTGGATCCATTTTTCTCCTCTTTCGTTGCGCTCTCCTAGTCCGAAGTTGCCGTTCGTGTCTCCTTCTCTATCTTTACCTACCTTTGCATTTAAGTCCCCCATTATTATCCTGACTTCTTGGCTTTTGCACTGAGCCTTAGCACTGTCCAGTATTGAATAGAATGATTCTATTTCGTCCTCTGAGCTTTGAGTTGTTGGCGCATAGACTACTATAATAGCTATACTGAGGGGCCTTCCCCGCAGTTTAACCAAGAGGACTCTCTCTGACAGTTGCCAGTATCCAAGTACACATCTCTTCACTTGTTTGTTTAGTATTAAAGCGACCCCTTTTTCGTGTTTTTTTCCTCCTGCATATATTATCCTGTGGGTGTCGCTACTGAAATCTCCGTTATTAGGCCATCTTGTTTCACATATTCCTAGGATGCTGATATTCAGTCTGTTCATCTCCTGTTTGACATTCTCTAGTTGTCCACAGTTCAGTGTCCTGACGTTCCATGTTCCTATAGTGAGTTTGTCTTTGATTCGCACAGTTGCAGGATAACGGTCCAGCGACACCTGTTGCTCATGTCGTTCTTTCCCGGGCGAGGGACAAATTTTGGAGTAAAATGTCCCCTTTACGCCGTTGGTGCTAACAGTCGCCGGATGACGGTCAGATGGCACCTGTTGCCCATGCCGGTCCTTACCGAGCGAGGAGTTGCTTCCTTGGGAAGTAACCCCCTTCACGCTGTTGGCTTTCATATATTTATTGTGACTATCCATGATTGAGCGGGGGTAGATAGTGGAGTGGTATCCTGTTGCCTTCTCCACGATGGTTTATTGAGACATCACCTCTAGTTAGCTGGCCGTTGACTCTTTGAGAGTTCTTCCGCCCTTTGTAGGTTTATATTTTTGACCTACAGGGATGCTAACGTACCAATTAAGTATACATATAGTTGATGTAAAAAAAAAAAATACTAAGTTTTAACTTAGTTAAAGTCGAACTACTTGACCGTATTTCTTTCCACACTGTTCTGTAGATCCTTTCCTTTCTCTCCATCTTCGCAACCGTCATCACACCTGTATTCCCATCCTTCTCTTGCTTCTTTCTAACTGGTTCGTCCTTCTCCTCACTCTCCTCTAATCCTTTTACTCTTATGTAGCCCCCTGCACATCAGTGGCGTTACCGCCTTGTTCCGGGTGATATAATTAAAAAAAAAAAGAACTTGAGGCTTAGGGGTGCACTACTAAGATTTTGATAAATAATTTAAATGTTTTGAGACCGTAAACTCGTCTAAAAGACCACCTATTTGGCAAACGTTGTACAAGATGTTTATACACACACGCGCGTGCGCAAATACACACTCACACACATATGTATATACACACGTGGGGCACATAAAAACCCACGCCATATATATATATATATATATATATATATATATATATATATATAATAGAAAAAGAGTTATATTAATTTACATGTTCTGTCTAATGATTTTCATTATCTTGAAATATTTCATCGGATGAAAATTATTTTGTTAAAGACAAATATTTTTAGAATATATATATACATGTGTGTATGCGAGAAAGAGATAGGGAGTTAACGATATTTATTTTTATATATCAAAACGGTATTGTGAAAATTCTTAGACACCATGGAAAAACGTTTGTTTTGTACGCGTCTCACTCGTCAACCTTCGTCAGTCAGATGAATTTTTTAATGAATGAAACGCGTTACAAATAAATATTTTCCATTTTGTCTTGCAATTTCTTATATATATTAGAGAAACATCAAACGATACAAAGAAATTATTTTTAAAATTTCCTAGTAGGCGTTCCTTCCAGACATGCTGGGAGAATATGTACATCAACCAGATAGTCATCTGTAATTCCAGCACATACATTAGGCGTGAACCTATGCTCGTGCGGATCCAGTAATGCACCATAGGAATTCCAAATTTTGGTTGTGTAATTTCTTTATTTCATCTCTTCCAATGTTGCATTATCCCTAAACAAGATGGAAGAGACAAACAACAGATCGGCAGTTTTCAGTAAATTCTCAGCACAAGTTCCCCTGTGGAGAATGATCAGAGGACGAATGACTGTACACGTTGCAAATGACCCTGAGGCTGCTATTGAAGTAAACTCTATACATTACTAGATGTACAGAATGGTAGGGCCACTTAACGAGTGCAGATACCTAGATCGTTCTCGATATGCTATATCTGTTGTTCGTAGTCAGACGTACGAGCGCTCATCAACGCAACGATAAACAGCATCAAAGCTTCAATGATTCGGATGCCTTTGGTAAGTAAACGAAATCTGATGCAAACGTTTAGCCTCCAGCTCATTACCGTATGTAACATCATATTTTCTTGTCACAATATGAATACCCTGCCATTGTTAACTTTTTAGTTAAATCACTACCACACAAGTTAAACTCTGAAGACAGACTAGCTTCAAATGTAATCTAGTTTATATGGAAATCAGCGCCATTAATTTTCTTTAAACTTTCTAAAAATCCAAGGATTTATTTACATTTATATAGATATCTGTCCTTGTTTTTTTTCTGTAAGGGATCCACTTCCAAAGTTTGTAGAAGTATTTCTGATAGACTATTGATGTGGATCCAAAGTGGGGGCACGGAAGGAAAACACGGAACACGGGTTAGAAGTTAAGAAAGATATATTAAACAGTAAGATTACAAAGAATAGTGTAAGATTACTATCCAGTGGTGTCCAATATTGGTAGTCGTGTGCGGCTTCAGAGGGCGCTCCCCGCTCGAAGGCAGAGGGGCTGACAGTGTCAACAGTAGCACTACTGGTGCTACGATATTTAGTCGGCCTTCCCACTTAAGGCGAAATGTGACATAAGGTCATTTTTATTTGGGTTTTCCGGGCCATATAGCTCGGCAAAAATATATATCTTTCCCCAGTCGTGACTCTACCCTTCGGCGTAACCACCACTGGGTTAGTACTCTCTGCCTTCGCGCACAGAGCGCTCTCCGCCCGAAGGTAGACAGCTGACAGTGTCAATAGTAGCTCTACTGGTGCTACTCCCATAATACTAAGATTCACATAGTAATATAGTACTATAATTGTCCATGATGTAGGTAAGTATCGGTCTCACAACACCACCCCCCTTCCAAGAGTTTTCCGCTTTTTTTTTTTTGAAAGGGGAACAAAAGTAAAACTGTTAATACTTCTTCCTCTTGGAATTCACGTCGAGTGGTTGAGTAAATTCTCTTTCTTCCCGAGCGTCGTATTTCCGCAGAGACTTGGGGCGTGTCAAAATCGAAATGTTCGAATATTACGTCGATCAGCGTTTGTGGGTGGTTTTCGGTCACTGGACAATATAGACCAGTTTGCCAATTCTCTGTTTGATGTTGCCTACTTCCATGAATGTAATGTTGTTTTTGTAAGCCTTGAAAAGAACTTTGTCGCCAGCATTAAAGTATTTCTTAGGAAGCGAGACGGTTTTCTTGAACATCGCTTGCCGTGGAATGAGTTTATCAAAGACGGACTTGATTTTTCTAGCGAACATTGTTTCTCTGATGGAAGTAAAGATCTAGATGCGTGTGCTATGGCTTTTCGCGAACCATCTGGCAGTTTATCGAGAATGCAAGCGCCGATGGCGTATGGGCTTGCATGATTTGCGACTATGATGTCGAGATTAGGGTCGTAGTAGGTGAGGGAGAGATCCGAATAAGTGTTTTCTTGATCTTCTCGAATGCGTCTTGGCATTCAGGGGACCATAACCATGCTTTTTTCTTTTTTAAGAGTTAACGATTGAACGTTAACCGAGGCCGGCATGTTTCTGATCGCATTAGCTCTTTCTAGATCCAGCCGACGACCGTCTCTATTTATAATGTGACCTAGGTATTTCATCTCTGGTAAGAAAATGTCACACTTTACTTAAGCCCGTATTCATGTAACATCTCTAATACGTTAATTCTGCTCTACCGTCGTTTTACTGGTCACCAGTATATCATCCAAATAGACTGTTGCCTAGTCAAGGCATTCACTATTCGATAGTCGATTCCGCTCCAACCCGTGGTTTGCTTATATGCGTATTATTGTTAATTGTACCTTAGTAAAAATAAATCTGTATTTTTTTATTCCTGGTGTGGAGTTCCATTCTTCAACTGATCTTTTTATACTGTATTCCTTTTCGGGATATATCAGTTTGGCGACGAGGATGACTGTCGCCTGATACCAGTTTGGCGAACTAGGAAATATAAAACCGGATATCAATTGGCGACAGCAAAATCAAATTCACACGGAAACTTTAGTTGTCAAATAAGGATTTCGACCCCTAAGGAAATACAACCGTATTAAACAGAGGAACCTTCAACAGCGATGACCATATAAAAAAAATAAGTTAAGGTATGAAGTAGTTTTTTGTATTCTCTCATAAGAAAAAACTACGTTCTTTTCTTGCCAAAGTTTTAACTTATTGGTCAACTGTATGGTTGAATTTTTATTTTTCCAAATACATATTTTTGGTGTGTACGGAACATAGAAGAATTAGCAGAATTTACGAAGACGCTAGGCGTACCGGTTCAACAACTAATACAACAACAGCAAAGTTAACAAAAACAACAAACAGAATTTCAACAACAAATATTAAAACAAGATGTTTTGCAAAAAATATTGTTAAAGCAAGGTGAACCAAAGGAAGGTTCCAGAATTTTCTCTGCGAAGGGTATAGCAAACTCTCTTTCTGATTTTTTGTACAAACCTGAGGAAGGAATAACTTTTCCTGTGTACTTTAAAAGGTACGAGACATATTTTTCAAAAAGGTGCAAATCATGGACCGATGAAGAAAAAATTATGCTTTTCTTACAAAAAATCGGTGCTCAGGAAAATACGAACTACACGAACTTCATTTTGCCAAAGAAACAAGAAGAGATTTCGTTTGACGAAACTGTCAAAATTTTATTGAAAATAATTAGCGAACGGGACTGTTTGTTTCATACACGGTATAAATGCTTAAATATCTTGAAAGAAGAGGACGAACAATTTGTTGCGTACGCTGGGAACGTTAACTCCCAGTGTGAACGTTTCAAAATTCAAGAAATCAAGGAAGATATGTTTAAATGCCTAATTTTTGTGCAAGGTTTAACGGCGCCTATGGACAAGGAAGTTCGTTCAGGGATTTTAGCAATGTTGGAGCATGATACGGACATAACTTTACAGAAAATATCGGGGGAATGCCAAAAATTAGTTATTATTAAACGGGATAATTTATGTATTGAAGAAAAGAGTATTGCCCGAATACATAAAGAAAAGTAACGTGCCTACAAAGAAGAAAGATCATACTGCAAATCATGTGGCAACATTACCCATGCTACAAGTAAGTGTTATTTTAGAAATAAAATATGTTTTGAATGTGCGCAAAGAGGGGCCCAAGGCAATAATGTGTAAAAATAAAAATTATCGAAAGCCTAAAAGGATAAATACTGTTTTATCTAAAAAAAAGTTACGAAGGATTTCGGTACAAGAAAGTACGTAGTCATTAAGTTAAATCGTCGAAATATCACTAGTTTGCTTGATACCGGGAGTGACATTTACACAATTGACGGAAATACCTAGAGAAAAATAGGCCGACCAAAGTTGCAGAACACTAAGAAAATTGTGAGAGGCATTTCGGGTAAAAAGTTGAAATTCAAGGGTGAATTTTTCGCGAAGGTAGCATTCGACGGCAAAATCCACAAAACTAAAGTCTATGTGATTTCGGGAAAAAATGCAAATTTATTTGTCATTGATTTGATTGTATTATTTAATTTATGGGAGAAGCCCATGAATACGTTTTGTAGGAAAAGAAATGCGTTGAATACAGGGAAGTCTAAACAGACATAAAAATTTGAAAGATTTGAAAAAATGAATTTACTGAAGTCTTTTCGGATGAACTTGATTGTTGTACTCAGACAGAAGTGAAATTTGAACTAAAGGATAAGATAAAACTGGTATTCAAACCGAAAAGAAAAGTTCCCTTTGCATCGTTAGAGACGATAGATAAAGAGTTACAGAGATTGGAAGAGAACGGAGCAATTAAGACGGTAGATTACTCTGAGTGGGCATCACCTACAGTCTACGTAAAAAAGAAGAAATAATAAAATAAGAGTTTGCGCGGATTTCTCAACCGGACTGAAAGAATATTTAAAGGATCACACGTATCTATTCCCCACACCGGAGGAGATATTTTCAAAGTTGAATGGGGGCAAAATCTTTTTGAAGATTGATTTTTCAGAAGCTTATCTACAAATCAAGATCGAGGAGGAATTTTTTAAATATTTAACCATCGACACTCATAAAGGATTGTATAGGTTGAAACGTTTAACGTTCGATTTGAAGATAGCACTGAGCGTATTTCAACAAATTATGGATACGATGTTGTCGGGCCTAGATTATGCAATGGCATACTTAGACGACATATTGATAAAAAGTGAAAATGTGGAAGTACATGAAATCCATGTCCGTGAAGTTTCAAAAGAATTAAAGATTATGGATTCAAGGTAGGACTTGAAAAGTGCGAGTTCTGTATGGATGAGATCGAATATTTAGGCCAAATAATTGATCATAAAGGATAAAAACCTGACCCAAGCAGAATTGAAGCGATAAAAAATATACCTACTCCGGATAACCTTACTAAGTTACAGTCATTTCTAAGACTTGCAAATTAGTACAATTTATATATTTCTAATATGCATGAATTAGGAGCAACATTAAACAAATTATTAGAAAACAAAATGGTGTTGGACAAGGGAATGGGATGAATTAAAATATTAAAAAAGTGCTTATTGTCGGATTTAGCTTTAGTGCACTTTGATTCAAATAAAGAATTAATTGTAGCGAAGGATGCGAGTGAATATGGCACAGGAGCTGTTCTTTTACACAAATTCGAGGATGGCGTAACAAAACCTATCGCTCATGCCTCGAGAGCGTTGTTTCCAGCGGGAAGAAATTATAGCCAGATAGAGAAGGAAGCGCTAGCTATAATTTATGCCGTGAAGAAATTTCACAGATTCATTTATGGAAGTTCCTTCTTGCTACAGACCGACCATAAACTTTTATTGTCAATTTTTGGGTTGAAAAAAAAATGAGTACCTACTCATTACGCAAACATTTTGCAATGATGGAGTGTAAAATTGCCCACGCGGATTGTCTTTCAAAACTAATCACGAAAAACCCTGAGTTGTTGTAGGAAACTGTGATAACAGCGTTAAAAGAAGAGAAAAAACTTGCGGATGTACTGGTGAACGCTGGAGGAAATTAACAAAATGGTGAAAACGGATGATTACATTTCAAAGATGATTAAACAAGTGAAAGGGAATGAGAAAAATAAAGGATATAAAGTACCACCATTTTCAATTTGCAATGAAACACTACTGTATGCTCAAAGAGTAGTAATTCCACATGTTCTACGTAAGAGGAGTTTAAAAGAATTTCATTTTGGTCATCCGGGCATATACAGAATGAAATCATTAATGACGAGTTATGTATACTGGCCTAGGCTGGATCAGGACATTGAAGATTTGGGGAATCATTGTAAAGGCTGTCAGTTAGCAGCAAAACCTCCACCTATAGCAACTCAGCCATTGCCCCAAACAGATGTGCCGTGGTCACGGATATATGTTGACTATGCAGGAGCATTAAAGAGAGACAAATTACCTAATTATTGTTGATAGTTATTCTAAATGTCCTGAAGGGTATAGATTTAAACACCCGACAGCGGCAAATACAATAAAAGCGTTAAACGAAGTATTTAGCCGTCTGGAGGTGCCAAAAACAATTGGAAGTGACAACGGAACTGTTTACGGAATCTAAATTTAAACATTATTGTGATTCGTTAGCAATCGAACACAAAACCACGCCTACGTATAATCCGAGATCGAATGGATTGGCAGAGAGGTTTGCCGATACGTTTAAAAGAGCCATGAGAAAGGCTAATGGAATCGACACTGAAGACAAGAATATCCAAACATTTCTGATGGTTTATAGGATTACGCCGAATCAGAACATTAATGGAAATTTGTCGCTTGCTGAGGCTATGGACGCGAGAAAGATTCGATCAATATTTGATAGGCTGTTACTAAAAAAAAGAAGAGTTTTATAAAACTTAACTCTGATATTAAATCTTTC
Organism: Ascarosepion bandense; assembly: GCA_037127315.1. Lineage (NCBI taxonomy): Eukaryota > Metazoa > Mollusca > Cephalopoda > Sepiida > Sepiidae > Ascarosepion > Ascarosepion bandense. The sequence continues at coordinate 749,016 of JBBBDQ010001184.1, forward strand.
AAAGAAGGAGACAAGGTCTTCTTTAAGAACTATCGGACTAGAAAGTGCTTTTGGGAAGACGGTTTCGTAATTAGAAGAATCGGGAGAGTTATATGATTAAAGGAGAGAAGTTTGTCTGTAAAAGACACATAAACCAATTGAGAGACCGATACACCAAAACCGTTACAAATGACCAAGAGATACCAATGGAGGTAATTTATGACACATTCCAGATAAAACGACCCACTAACATTGAAGTACCTATGGAAGTAACACCTACACAAAGAATTACCGATTCTCCTAAAAGTGAAGACAGGGACTGACAGGAGAATAAGTAACAGAAAAAGGAAAAGGACTAAACGGCTATGTCCAGATCCTAAGAGGAAAAATATTAAGAGCAAAATTCTCGGAAGAATTTAGCTCGGGGGAAGGTGTCATTCTATTACCATCCCCGACAATAGAATGTTCTACTTTATAAATAACGGTAACGAGCGGTACGACGGGAGAAAGGCGAAGGCATTAACTATTCAATAGTCGATTCAGCTCCAACCCGTGGCTTGCATATATGCGTATTATTGTTAATTGTACCTTAGTACGATAAATCTGTATTTCTTATTCCTGGTGTAGAGTTCCATTCTTCAACTGATATTTTTATACTGAATTACTTTTCGGGATATATCAGGAACTTTCTTCATCCACCTCTATCTGAAGGTATGCGTCTGAGAGGTCTATTTTGGCAAAGATTTTTCCGCCATTCAATTTTTTGAAGATTTCCTCAGGGCTTGAGAGAGGATAATGGTGATCCTTCAAGGCATCGCTTAGCCCTGTGGAAAAATCTGCGCATATTCGTATTTGGTTGGACTTCTTTTTGACATAGACCGTAGGTGCTGCTCTTTCGTTGAAATCTGGTTTTGATAAAATACCCGCTTGTTCGAGTCTATCTAATTCTTTATTGATATACTCTAGAGCAGCGAAAGGGACATTCCGTTTCTTTTTTAAAACTGGTCTTGCACCTTCCTTCACCTTGAACTTAGCTTTTAATTTGGGACATTTCTCAAGGTCGCCAGAAAAAAAAACTAAGGACATGGTTTTTTAGGTTCCTTTCTGAGATTTTTCGAATTGGACGATGTACTTTCTATTTTTTTGGCAAAAACTGCTCATTAGGTAATCCCATAGATTGAAATTTTCTATCCAATGCGTTCCGAATAGGTTATCCAACTGTTTTAGTAAGTAGGCTTTCAGCTTTTTGGTAACTCCATTTAGTGTTACTGTAAGGATCACCTCCCCTAAGATATTAATATTCTAGCCAGTTACGGATTTTGCTGTTTTATCCGTCTTTAATAGGGTCGGCTGGTTTAACTTTCGCCAACTACGCAAGTGGATGATCGATAGGTCAGAACCCGAATCAAGCTGAAATTTTATAGAGTTATTAAAAATATCGACAGTCAGATATTTTCTTAAATTCCTATCGACTATGTTGTCTGATTGGGCTTGCATAATTTATCTTTTGTGTTTCCTCGTTTTGTTGGCGTACCAGCACTGAGTTAAGTTATGACCATTTATTTTTTGCAATTTTTTTCAATATGTTTTCTTCTTGGATGGACAGAATTTCATCCAATGCCATTTTCCACAATGGCAACATGGTCCGGGAGGTTTTCTTTAGCCTATTCGTTTTTTGTTTATTGCGGGATTTAGAACATGATATTTGCCTTTTGTCTTTTTGCGGGAATAAGATGTTGGGTTGCTTCTGATTTTTCTAATCTGAACAACACCTGATTCCTGAATCGTTTTGGAGTCACACTTGACAGAAATTACTGTTTGACAATCCTCTGACAATTTTTGGAGAGTCAATCCCGGTTCGTTTTCGATTCTGGTAAGTACCCAACGTCTGACCTAGACGTCTTCTACTAATACTAGACCTTGTGCAAATATTAAGCACTTGAAATCGTCTGCAGTCAGCTCGGATAGCTTGAAATCGTTATAGAGCATGTTTACTGACGCTGAAATGTTAGAAAATTTTGTTGGTTGTCCTTGACTGTGTTCAGACATTTCTAACGTTTGTGGAACAAGGTTATGTTAGGCCCGAATAGTTGCGAAATGAGCTTAATAGTCTCTGAAAAATTTAGGTCTGTAGTTTTCTTGGGTAATATGTAGTCTACGAACCTACTATGTTTGATAGTTCCCAGTTTTATTAATAACAGACGTACCTTTTTCTCACTAGGCCATTGTTCACAGTCTACGTTGAAAATATCTTCATAGCGCCTGTAAAAAGCCTCGAATGTGTTGTCTTTTTCTGGTAAGTATTCGAATGTTTCAATCGAGTTGTAGATTGTACTCTGGGAAAATGTCGTATATTTTTCAGAGTTTTTAGAGCCGTTAAATGAATTTACAAGTAATTCTTCAAGTTGTTTTTGCTGTAGTTCTGTTTTCTGAAGTGTAAATTGTTGGAATTCTATTTGTTGTTTATGTAACTCCATAAATAATTGTTGCTGTCTTTCTTCGTTTTTTTGTTGTTGAAGTTTCTGTTCCGTTTGTTGGTCCGACTGTAATTTGAGGAATCTTTCTTCCAATTTCTGCTGTCTTTCATCTGATTTTAACATTTACAATTATTTTTTGGAATTCTGCCATATTTAGATAAAAAAAAATGACAGCGATTTTATAATATATACAATAAAGAGATGAAAGCTCACAGAAAAAAATGAGAACAATTACTGTTGCTTTGAAAGTCCCTTGTACCAAGGGGAGGGTACACAAGAAAATCTAGACATATATTTTTGTTTTGTAAAAAAATAAAAAATGGACAGACAGTTAATAAATTAATAAGATTAAAAAGGAACTACTTACTGGTTTAGATCTTTCAAAATACCGTTGTTCCGTTAATTTCAATGTGACCATTTAAATTTTCTCCACACTTATTACTTTTTTCCTCTTGCAAAAAAAAAAAATTCTTCAAGGAAAGGGGAAGAAAAAAATTTCTTGGTAGGCGCTCATCAGTTCATTTGCATAAGTTTTTGCAATTAAGCAGGGTTTTTTTTTTTATTTTCATTCCTTTGCCAGAGGACTTTTTATAATTGTTGACAAAAAAAAGTTTTCTTTATTTTTAAAAGTGTGGGGAGAAGAATAAAAAAAAGTCAATAAATGCACTGGAATTTTTTTTCCTTTATTTTCAGAGAACTTCCTTTTTCTTTTTTAGAAAAACTCACCTCGGTGAATTTGAGGGAAGAATAATTATATGAACAAGATTTGTAGGAATTCAAATCAATTCCATACAATTATAATCATTTCCCAACTTGGTGAATAGTTTTTTGAACTTGAGTCAACCGTAGTACTTCGATCACTTAAGTTTATCAGTTTGTTTTGTGCACAAGCTGTTCTTTTTTTTTTTTTTTTGTAAGGAACCGTTCTCGATGCTTGGTTGCTCGTTTATGTTTTAGACATACTTGTGTAACTTTGAATATTATTTTTAATCGGTAGCTATGTATTGCGTTTCGTTCGCTGATGTAGTA
>JBBBDQ010001184.1:757500-835000 GCA_037127315.1 Ascarosepion bandense
TAATCTGATATGAAATCACATAATTAAACAGGGTATACTTTATTTAACTGTGGGCTAAAAGTGTGATATTTCTTTTTGTTAAGGCCATTTTTTTCCAAAGTTGGTTGCTTTTTCTTTTCATAAAAATATATATTTAAATATTTAATGGAAAAATATGGATGACATACTCTGGTGTTTTTCTTTATATCTGTTTGAAAATTTCAATATGGATTTTTCTTCGAATTTCTACTTTGCCGTCACCCGCTAATTAGGTAATGACCAGGTTCGACGTTGCTTAACTACGATGATCTTATGTTTATACTACAAATATGCTAAGTAGTTCATGTGCGTGCTCCACTAGAGACGCATAGGGATTTTAATTTACTGTTACCGATCATATCTAGAGAGTATGAATTTTGCCGAACTAAAGAGTCCAGTCGACCCTAATATTTAGCACATAGATGATGGGATAATGGATGGATTTATAACCTTCATTTGCGATAAAGTGAATATAAAGATCTCAAATTCGGACTCGCTGATTTTCCCGTTCAAAGCCTTCACACTATCTGCACAATGTCATCAGTGGACACTAATACTTGACAATTTATTGATGTCAGTTGAAAGCTAAAAATACATAAACACATTTTAACAGTGGAAAATTTTGAATATTAACATATGGAATTTAATTCAATAAACTGAGAAAAATACTATTAAATAAAAGGTATTGAATGAACATTTACTGTCTAAATGCACACATTGAAATTAGATAACTTTTATGTGTTCAGAGTATTACTGAGTGTCATTAGTTGAAATTCGAGAGTAAATTGTATTGTTAACGACCAAAGTAAAGTTAATTTCATCACACCATTATTATTTCTATAGCAATTGCCCTTAATAATATGTTTGTATAAACATTTTTAAAATAGAACTTATTTATTTCAGAGGAGACACATTAGCTATTTATTTTAATGACAAGCATATACTCTTTTTTACTGTTCATTTTTATTACTTTATCGTCTTTCTAATTGTTTATTTCATTATTGCCATCTATATTTGCATTTTGCAGTCTCATTATAGTCGAGACTTGTTGCATAAACTTTCGTTCTTAAACCCTTGTAAAGTTATATTCTAATACACGAATTAGAAGAGATTCTTTTTTCAGGTAAAAAAATAAACAAAATAAACAAAACTTTGACCTATTTTAGAAGCTATAGAAAGCAATGGCAACCTACTGCGGGATAATCTTCTGCCTAGTCCAGTCATATCTCTTTCGAGACATGATCGTCCAAGCGTGTTTCACATATGGCACTTAACTGAATATATATACCTTTGCATGTTTCAAAGCTTTTTTATATCCAGAAATTCTAAAATAGGTCAAAGTTTTATTTATTTTTTTATATAATGTATGTTTATTACACTTTTTATAGACATGTTCCTTCAGTATGTCAATATGATTGACTGTACACATTACTGCCTGTAAATTTTCATGCATACAGTTTCCAAAATATAATATATTACCGTTTACTTGATATACAGTCCAAAATATATATGTGCTTATACGTGTATGTTTGTATACGTGTACATATGATACTCGCTTATTGTTGTGGTGGACAGATTCGTGATTTGATGAGTCTGAAAGCAACGACGTTGAGAGTTCCAAAATTCTAGTAGGGTTACCCTTAGTAGCAAGGTCAAAAACTCATGGTAAAAGCAACTACCCCATAAGACCCTAACGGTAGGACAAGAGGATGATGGTTAGAACAGATCTCAATCGTTGAACCATACAATGAAGATGTTTATACATGATGAACATTCTACAGGAGGCGCCACTCAAAAGTATAATCATTAGCAGTAGTTCGCTGCAGTTTCAGAAATGGATGCTTTATTTCCCATTCCATATATGTCACAGAGAAAGGTTATGAAATCAAGTGTGTGAGTCACTTCCGGACAAGTTTATGTCCAACGTAAACAAATATATTCTATCGGCACTTGTTTCTACTCTGATTTTCTATTACCTTCAACCAAACTCTTGCAAAGCCAAACGGCGAAAGATCAAACGATGATAAAAAGAGTAAAATCGTAAGCCTAAACCTTTACATCGGCGGCAAATTTAATCATCCATGTCATCATTAAAAAGGAAGCGATTAACCAAAGAAGAAATTAAGTTTTTGAGTATAAAATTATGTCATTGTGGAAAACATTGATTTCTCGTTGCTGTCACAACAGTTTCAAATCAAGTATGGTAAATACTTGAACAGGTTTGAATTCAAGCCTAGAGAATACAATCTACCCTACCATTTAACCCATAAATCGGAAGATATTAAATCTGACCTTTTCCAAGAACAGTTTCGCCAAAGTGAAACAAACGGATTATGCTGGAACTTGAACCCTGCTCATCGATTTCACTTTCCATGCCAACAACCATATGTCTCTCCCACACATTATAAGTATTATATTTAGTTTTACTTTTATTTTAAGGAGATTCTACCTTTATAATCTTCCCTGATCAGTATTTTTTAAAGTATTTCTATTCACCTGAATGTTCCTTCTTATTTTGTCCACTTGTACAACCTCTACAATTAAGAATCTCTTTCGTATTCTCATATAAACATTAAATTTGGAGAACTTTCTGTTGCATGCATTTTCGTGTTATTTTATCTTTATTCATTGTTCTCAAAATCCCCCCTAACGATCTGAATACAATCGGATGATTATGACAAACGTTAATCCTTCAAGACGAGATTCAACGATTGCCTGCCATTCTTTTCGCCCAAAAGGAATTCAGAAAATATTTTCCATTTCTGAATTAAAAGGCAAAACCTACAATAAAAAATCACTAAATAAAACGAAGATTAAATCATAATTCAATAAGGAATTCAGTTCTTTTCAGGTTATATTTTAAGTTATCAAGGTTTCTTTTACTTTTATCAGTTTATATTATTTTTTTCTTATTACATTCTTTCAGAATTTATCAGATTATATAGTTTAGTTCTTGTCAGCTACCTACTTTCTTTCTTAGTTATTAGTTTATTATTTCTGATGCTTATCAGGTTATTCTTTTTATAAGGTGTTTTGTTTGTTTTTCGTTTCATTTAAGTATAATTTTGGTTATGATGTTATATTTTTAATATAATCAATTTATATTTTTAAATATTCAACAGGTTTTACTATTTTAAATTTTATATGGCTATATTTCTATTACTAGATTGTTTGTTACTTCTTTTTTGTTCTAAGTGAATTATTTAGTCTATATCAGATTATATATGTGGTGATTATTTCTCATGGGATTAGATTTTATATAATATACACACACACATAAACACACATAGACACACACAGATATATATATATATATATATATATATATATATATATATATATATATATATAGTCATCCGCAGACAGATCTGTTGCGCTGTATAACAGCTCATCAGTACGGTTAAACATCCGATTGCTTTTTACCCAGGGTTGAAACATCCTGGCCAGACACTGCTAGGAAGGTTGGGTCGCTGTGTCTGGCCAGGATGTTTTTTCCTCCTGAATCCATCTTGCATATATACAAATCAACCATCCGTCCGTGCATGGAATACTGCTGTAATATATGGTCAGGCGCACCCGCTGTTCATCTAAGTGTTCTTGACAGGCTCCACAGGAGAATCAGTAATATGATAGGTACCGACTTGGTTGCTCGACTTCAGCCACTTTCTAACCGACGGGATATGGCTTCTTTCTGTTCTATAAATATTTTCATGGCTTCTGCTCCAACGAACTTAAGGTACTGGCGCTTCTGCTACAGGTGTTTACTCGTGCAACCAGACTGGCAACAGGGTCCCACCCATTCAAAGTTACATCAACCAAATGTAGACAATAATTCTACTCCAGCAGCCTCTTTTCTTGCACTTCCTGCCTGTGAAACTATCTTTCATATTCTTGCTTTCCTGACGACTACAACCTCCAAGAATTTAGATGCAATATCAATACACATTTCTTAACCACTTGACTGTAGTTCTTTTTACATCACCCTGTATAACTTTTCCTTTCTCTCTACCTTTCCAACTGTCATCACACCTGTATTCCCATCCTTCTCTTGCTCCTTTCTAACTGGTTCTTCTTTCTCTTTACTCTCCTCCTATCTAATCTTTTTACTCTTATGTAGCCCCCTGCACATCAGTGGCATTACCACCTTATTCGGGGTGATAGGATAAAAAATATCTAGTATCCCTTGTTTACAAGAGATTCAAAACAATTCACTGTGTTGAAATAGAAATTCTCACTTACTCAAGAGAACATCATCACTATGAAGCAAATAAAAACATTGCGCATGTTAAATATCACTTAACATTATTTTCCAAACAGAATGCACATATTTACTAAATTGCCATAAATCGCTAAAAGGGTATTACTAAACAGAAAGTAATGATGATGTGTCAAAGCTTCTAATCATAAATTGTAGAGAAACTATACAGAAATTCTAGTAAAAAAGTGACACCGAAAGACGTGGAAACAAGAACACGGGTTTTATTTATTATCTGGATGCTATGTGACAGGTAGTACTACATGTTTTATTCAGTAATGAATTAGAACCCTCCTCCTACTGGCGTATGTATACATATTATATCACAGGCTAAAAGCGTCCGGTGATACCAAAACCCCGTAGCTTTCATAGAAGGTTGTTAATGATCTTATCTCTATCGATTTATATCGTGGTTATGACTCGAATTATTTTAGGCCTTGAAAGGTAACATGTTTTTACATATTTTTCTTTTCATATTTCAGATCTTGGATAATAGTCTTGTAAGTGACAGTATTAAACAGAAAGCAATAAAATGTTGACAATGATAATAAGTGTGAAAACATTATTGTCCCTTGTCGAGAATTGTATCTTTAAGTTTGAAGGATGAAAACTGACTTAAGCGTCACATCGAAATAGTTAAGAATACCTTCAGAGTCAGTCTGAAGGCTTCAATTGCAAGTTAATGCACAGCTTTTATTAAAGCCTTCCACTATAGAAAGCACATTTGGCAGTGACGCATTTGCCTGTTATACTCATATTGAGCTGGATGTTGTATATTTATTGGCTTTCGTGTATTTGTTCGTAGCAACACTTTATGGTATGCTACTCTCTCACTCATATTAAAAATAATAATCGAACTGATTTGTTCTCTCTACAGATAATCTACATTTTGAACAAGGAAAATATAATAAAACATCTTTTTTTTTAATCATATCACCCCGAACAAGGCGGTAACGCCACTGATGTGCAGGGGGCTACGTAAGGGTGAAAAGATTTGGAAAAGAGAAAGCCGGAAACCACATCCTAAACAGGGAACAAGGGATGAGCCTCTACACCTGTACAATAGACGTGGGTGGAGTGTGAAACGGGCGATAGTTTAGCCTATCTACTCCAATTGCTATGTTAGAACTATCGAAAACATCTGTACTACACACACACACACACACACACACACACACACACACACACACATATATATATATATATATATATATATATATATATATATGTATATCATCAGCCGTTGTTAGTTCGTACTTGGTGATTGTAGGTTCCTGACAGAATATACTAATCCTAAAGATATACATATATTACTAAATAATGTATTTAATTTTGACCCAGTATATATAAATATATATTACTTCTAACAACAGGAAATCAATCTACTGTCTTTATTAAGCATTCTTCGCACGTTATTATTTAGTGGAAATTAGTATTCAAAATAGACGTCATTTTTTAACTTATAACAATGTGTGTTACGTATTTTGACCTGCACATTTTTTATTAAGATATCTCGAATGCGCAGGTCAACAGACGTAACAAACACACTGTTTAAAAGTAAAAATTGGGACGTCTGTTTCAAATATGAGTAATTAATATAAAAAATTTTGAAGTAATAAAGACATAATGTGTGTAAATATATTTTTTCGAAATTCTAAAACACCTTTTTTTAATAACCGCCTTTTCTTTTTAATATCTGTGAATTGCTATGAATCTTTGGGAAGATAGACTGCTATCCCATTGTCTACTCCGCTGTTTTGAAGCAGTTCTTCTCAAAAACTAGCTGCCACTCTTTCACTGCTCTCTCGCTATTTCCATGAAAAGTGTTCAGACGAACTTAGTGTCAATCAATTATATCTTTCTTTGCCAAGATCTGCCATGCTACGCACATTTTAGTAGACTACCATTCGTATTCTACAAGACAGATGTAAGTTTCCTTCATGCAGCTTCCCACGAACTGCTGATTTGTAAATCCCACTCCCAAGAGGATGATTCCACAATCACTACAATCTTAACCTCTTCACATTGATCGTTATCTTCTCTATATATCCGCATAAACTAAGATATTGTGTAATGTTTAGCCAACTTGGCTTACTAGAGCAATTACGACTGAGTAGCGAGTTTGATCCTTATGGATACCACATACTTCTGGCTTTGTACCATATCTAAGCTCCGCTTAGAAAATCACCACATCTGCATAATTTGTGCCACTTACTCTGTAAAATTCTACTTCGAGTAGATTTTGTACTTTGTACATGGCAAACATAAATTAAAAATATATGTATATTGCTATCAGGTGGAGATTAGATTAAATCCTACTTTTCCTGTGGACGTTAGTACAAATTGAAACGACTTAGGCAGGAATATGAATTCTGCCTACGTATTTCTGTTGTCACTTTGATAACCGCTGCAGTGAGAGAAAACATTTATCTATAAAATAAAAGAATATATACACGCTGTCAGTATAAAGTATAGGAATATATTTGCTCAGGTTATTAGCTTAAAGTAAAAAGTTGCCAGATCAATTACTGCATTTTGTAATTTTGCAACTACTACTCTAACGTTATGGCTGAGATCTCATCGGCGATTCAAATTCAAATTCTTGCTTCATCTGTTCACTTTCACACAAATACACTTAGTAACAGCTTGTGCCAATTTCTCCTCTCATTGTTTATAGGTTAAATTCTAGGTAAATTAGGCTTTCTATCTTTGGTTAAATGGTAGGGTAGACTAGGCTTTCTATTCTTGGTTAAATGGTACGGTAGATTAGTTTTCCTATACTTGGTTAAATTGTAGGGTAGACTGGGCTTTTTATCCTTAGTTAAATATAGGGTGAGGCTGGGATTTCTATACTTCGTTACCACTCTGAATATTTTTATGAATTCATAATTATTGAAAAAGCAATGTTTACTAAGAACCAAGAAAATTCGCGGATAGTAAAGAAAAGGAATTTGTGGAGACCCATGATTGCTCAAGTTTTCAAATTACATAGGATAAAATATCAACGTTTTTGTAGCATTGCAGCGCTGACCAGACAATAAGTTCTTTCTCAGATCACAGCTTCTTCCAGTCGTACGCTTGTGGCTTACAAAATAAATCTTTTGCCAAATCGTCACACACGAAAAAATTAATAAGACATTTTATAATTTAGACGAGCAGAGAATACATGAATCCTGTCAAAGTGGGCGCGGTGAGGAGAGAGAAGAACTGTCTAACAATCGTGTCTTCCTTTCATTAGCACAGGAGTGGTCTCTTGTCCCTCTCTGTCCGCTCTTTTTCTCTCTTTTTGGGACCACTGTCATGTATAGAACATCGTGCTTTCTCTTGCAAGCTTTATTTAAAAACATATGGCATTTAACAAAAAATCGGGGTCTACCTCTACGCAGTGACTTACTTGTTCAGAACCGTTTGACTTGGTTCTTGGGAGGTCAGCTCTATTAAACTGGCTTTTTTCAATACAAACAATTGTCAAAGAGATTCCTGTGACTCGTTGCAGATAGATCTTTCATAATATATAGGCTGACAGCTCATATGATATTTGTAATTGTACATTAATTCATTTTAAATGGATCGCCAATTTATTATTGAGACTCGGTCTTTCGGCTCCGCGAAATAGTCTTTGCTGCAATAGAAAGTCATTTTAGAAACATCATTTTAAAGTTATTAATCTCGTGATTTTCAATTGGACTTCATTATATTTAATATTTACGATGACAATGTAATTTTCATATAACCTGCTATTAACCAAAAGAATATATATATATATATATATATATATATATATATATATATATATATATGAGACGGTTGCTAAATGATATCACAATTTAATTATGAATTAAACTAGATATAGGCATTGCTAGTAATTTGTTGATTCTTATGTATGTTTATTTCAGGTTGAACAACTGACATTTCTGTGGATCCTCTTTGTCCTGATAGTAATCAGTAATTGCCTCGTTTTGAGAGTCGTTCTGCCTGCTCGGATGAGGGGTAGCTCAAGGATGAATTTTTTTGTGATGCATCTGGCCATTGCTGGTAAGTTCATTACCATATTCTTCATATCATTTATTTTTTGCTGTTGTTGTTGTTTTCGTTGATTTTTTAGAGGCATATCAATCTCTATGGATTATTTATCTATGTCGAAATGTAATATTTTGTACGCTATATTATGTTTTCACATTTTTTGGAGATAATAGTTTTAGGGATACAAGTCTTACTAATTGATTTATAGCTGGGGAGAAGAGGTGGATTCATACTTTTATTAAAGATATCTGCGCGTAAGTATAACGAACCTAACTGGAATTGGAAATTGGATCGCCGATTAACAATTCCGAGTTATTATCTCTTACACCATCCGCACCTCCAAGTTACCCGTCTAAGTACGGACCACGCTCAACATTGTTTAACTTCGGTGACCGTATCGCAACTGGTGTTTCAACGTGATGTTGCCGTAAGCACTTATTTTATTCGTCTTATATTGGTTTGCTGAAAAAGTCCGTTCGCTTATGATGTAGAAAATTTATTTAACAAATTAAATGATGTTTTTGATCAACTCTATACATTAAAATATTTCTACATTTCTATTTGTTCTTTTCAGAAGTATTTCCACCAACATCCCTATTGCTATCTGTTTCTCTCTCTCTCCCTCTCCCTCTGTCTCTCTCTCTCTCTCTCTCTATTATATGGATCCTTTTCTATATATATATGATTCCATATGCCTATGACTTAGGGCATAACGACTCCGAATGACACCAAATCGGTCGAGTTTTGATCCCGGCCTGACGCAAGTAGATCTTTCTAGCCACACTGATGAGCTGTGATACAGTAAAACAGGCTGGCTTTATGTGGATGACTAATATATATATATATATATATATATATATATATATATATATATATATCCATATATATATATATATATATATATATATATATATATATATATATATATCCTTTTTTAATTCAAGATTAGTTGGTGCCGAGTTGCCAAAAGAGAGACAAATTTACATCAATATTTTCTTTGAAATATTCATGAAAAATCGAAGAAAGTTTTTATTTTAAGCTTTCTTGTCTACTGGAAACGAAATACTAATCTGGGAATCTGCATTATCTTGCTTTATTAGAGTGGTCATTTGGACTTATACTAAGTAAGTACTTGATATTTACATTCTTTCACTCCCCACTCCCCGTTCCTACCCGTTATGTTTTTTCTGTGTCTTACGGAATGTTAGCAACCCGGTAGGACAAAGAAATAAGCTTACAAAGAGCAGATGAATTCTTGATGATTTAAACGGCCAGCTAAATAGAGCTGGTGTCTCGATAAAATACCGTGCAGAAGGCAATGGGAAACCACTCTAATATTCTTCCCACATATATTCATGGACTTGCACAACAATATGGCAAATGCTAACAGCGTGAAGGGGTTTAAGCACTATAAAGAACGACATGAGCTACATCTTTATAACACTCTCTAAGAAGCCAGGTGCAAAGGAATGTGAACTACACTGAATAATCAGCTTTATGAGCCATATAACAAAACCCATCATCCGGATTCTGATGAATAGAGTGCGCAGCAAAATCTGCCCAGAGATAGGGCATGAACCGTGTGGCTTTGTTAAAGACACCGGCGCAAGGAATGCGATATTCATGCTCAGAATGCTATCTGCAAGAGCAACAGAAACTTTATAGTTTACGTATAGTTTACGTTTGGCAAAATATGCCACAAAAGCTTAATAGAGATGCTCAATAACCTCGACATTTTCGGAAAAGACTTTAGGATCATCAAGAATATATATTAGTAGCAAACAGCTTGAGTACAGATAGGAAGTGAATTCAGCAGATATAGAAAAATAGAAAGAGGCGTAAGAAAAGGATGTGTTTTCTTACCAGATCTATTCAATTTATAGGGCGAAACAGTTCTGAGAGAAATAAAACTCTTGGAAAAGAGGACAGAGGACCTCCTAGATAATGTAGCAAGAGGAAGCGAGAAGAAAGAACTGAGCATAAACTTCAAAAACACTGAATGTATGGTCATCAGCAAAAAGAAGACACCAAAATACTAACTTAATGTCGGAGAAACTGAAAGAAAATTAAATACCTGGGAAGCGTGCTGACAGATGATCGAAAGTGGGATATTGAGATCCAAAGACGCATTAGCATAGACAAAGACAAATTTCAAACGCTAACCAGAGTACTGAATGACAGGAAAATCTCATTGTAAGCAAAGAAGATTGTACTGGATTACTATGTGCTGTCTTTTCTTCTGTATCGCAGTGAATGTTAGACGGTCTCCTCAAGAATTAGAAAAGACATGAGGCAGCAGAAATGTGATGCTTAGAATAACATGTACTGGGCACGTGACTAATGTCGATCTGATGGAGAGGATGGAAACGAAGAGAAAACTCATACTTAACATAACGAAGAGACAGATGAGGTTTCTGGGACATGTAATGAGGAAGGAGGATCTGGAGAATTTAGTAGTTACAAGACAGATAGAGGGAAAGAGAGACAAGAGAAAGCAGCGCGAGACCTACTTGATAGGCCTGAACAAATGAATGGTGGGGCAGGATTTGGGAGGGAAGAATAGATCCGAAGGCGAATTGGCATGGCAAAGGACGCGTTCCAGAAGATGAGCAAAATATAACACACAGGAAAATCTTAATAGAAACGAAGAAAAGAGTGCTAGACTGCTACGTGATGTCAGTTCTTCAATACGGCTGTGAATGCTGGATAATATCATCGAAAATGAGGACAAAACTGGAAGCGGCCGAAATGTGGTTCTACAGAAGGATGCTACGGATATCGTGGACTGAGCATACAAGCAACGACGAGATGTTAGAAAGAATGGCAACAAAAAGGAAATTGATGCTGAGCATCAGGAAGAGACAACTGAAGTTCCTGGGACATGCAGTGGGGAAGGAGAACCTGGAGAACCTGATACTGACTGGACAGATAGAAGGAAGGAGAGACAGAGGAAGGCAGCGGATAACATATTTGCAGGGCCTGATCAGGTGGATGACGGAACGGGGATTGCCAGGAGCAACAGGAGCAAACATACTAAGAGCAAAAAGGGATAGGGAGACGTGGAGAGCCATGATCGCCTACGTCCTGAAGGGACAGGGCACATAGAAGAAGAAGAAGAATAAAGAAAAACTGAGTGACAAGAGACAGAGCCAAATGGATGTCCATGAGCGCCTACATTCTGAAGGGACACGGCACATGAAGAAGAAGTAATGATCAGTCAACAGTCAGTAGATAAATTGCTGTGTACTAAATTAATAGATAGTGTTTTTTGTTCTTTTTTTATTTGTTTATTCTTTTTTCGCAAGTGTGTTATGGCACTATTTATATTATTCAAACTATTGTATTTTTTATGGCAGTTAAATCCTTCGAAGAGGCGTATCTTTTTTTAAGAAATGAAAATATCTGTTTTTAGAATAAAATCGCTCCTGATAAGACATAGTTGCTTTATTTACGAAGACGTTTTCTTAGTTTTCCTTATACCTCAGTTGTATAGGAACACATCTTTCTATCTACGAAAAGCCAGAACTTACTATTTTTAAATGACATATGCGATTTTCTTATTGGTGGATTTTCCGATGAAGACCCAAGTTGGAAAGTGACATGTTTCAGAACATCATTTTTTTCCTTCTATTTCAAAATAAATTCAATATGATTTTCGAGAGAAATGAGGTTCCCAAACCAATTCCTTGAGGAAGTTTAACTGAAAAACTGGGTTTCTGATTGCGGAATTATTTCACCATCAACGCTTTTCAACCTTGGCTGAAAGCCACACTTTAGAAATTTTTCAAAGAAATTAAATACTTCAAGAACAGGTTTATCATTAAAACTCCTTCCCAGAAACTGTCTTGGTGCCTGACTTAATTTTATTACATATATTTGGTAACTTGCATTCTTACCTGTTTGGTGGATGATGTAACACATAAATTAGCGATTTTTATGGTCACAAGTACAGACAGAATTATTACAACCTTTCACCAAGTTCAGTAGCCGAGGAAAAGAAAGTAAAACCCTATATGGGACACAATCATTTTGACATTTAGAGAGCAATGGTTCTGATATTTGCACCCATTATTAAACCTGAATGGATTCTAGATGTTGTGTTACCTTGAGATAAGAACATCGTGAAGACTGAGCTATCAAAAATACAAAAGTACCAAAAAGAATCAAGCCTCACAAGATTAAGAAAACAAATTGCAGTCTAACAATCTTCCCGATTATCACAAATTCACACGGATAATTTGTTATGCGATAACAGGAGATGGAGGTGGTAAAATATATCGTAAAACGGCTTCACGATTTATAACACCACTTATTTTAGCTTGGGTTCAGAAGATTATCATAGCCATATTAACATGAAGGAAAGTGAGTATGGTCTTGTAGACAAACACTCTGAAATTTCTGAGGTGGTTGCTGAACATTTCCTTACAAATGTCACATAAGTACCCTACGGGATACACGCTTAGGCGATAATGTCTCTTTTGACTTATGACTGACATGGCAGAAGACATTTCCACATTAGGTAGTCGAAAGCTTGTCTAAAACACCTGATATTTTTCAAAGATTGGCAATTTGGTTACGTTAAAATTATTCAAAATAGACTCGTAGTTTGAGTGTTTCTGTTTTCAGCATGTATATATATATATATATATATATATATATATAAGTAAATTAACCTAGTGCGCCAACAAAACTACCAAGGTTTCACCTAAACAGATTTTCAGGTAAGGTATTCTGCTTTGCTTACGTATTGAGCGCTTTTTTGTTATTCATTACTCGTCTCGCGTTTTTTCCTTGACCTACGTACTGGCTCGGTCCAAATTGCTTTCTCTGATGTTCATGTGCTTAGCTCTTTCTTTTTTACAACCATTTTTCCTTCCGCGTATATATGCAGAGGGTTTTTCGATTTCGAAACGAGTATAGTGATAATTTTGCATATATATATATATATATATATATATATATATATATATATATATATATATATATATATATACTATAGTCATCCGCAGACAGATCTGTCTCGCTGTATCACAGGTTAGATATATATCAACTCCAGCCACTTTCTCACAGGCGGGATGTGGCTTCTCTCTGTCTCTTCTACAAGTGTTTCATGGCTTCTGCTCAGACGAGCTTTGGCTCATTGATGCTACCTCTACACGATTTTTCTCGAGCAAGCAAAATGGCAACAGATTCCCACACTTTTATAGTTAAATCAACTAAATACAGCCGCCACTTATACTTCACTAGCCTCTTTTCTCGCATTTACCGCCTGTGGAACTCCCTCGGCTACAATCTCTAGGTATTTAAATACAATGTCAATTTCTATCTCATGTCCATTTGACTCCAGTCTTTCTCTCGCCTTTTTCCCCGTCACCTTCTTTATCTGTTCTTTTCGTTTCTCTCTCTACCCTCGCAACTGTCTTCGCACTGGCATTCCCATCGTTCTCCAACACCCCCTATTACTGGTTTGTATTTCTCTTCGGTCTCCTTCTGCTTAAACCTTTTCTCTTCTCTTATGTATCCCCATGCACACCAGTTGCGGTACCGCTTTGCTTGGAGTGAAACAATTAAAGAAAAAAACTCGTACGCGGCCTTGAGAGTGTTGAATTGTTTCTAACAAAACAGTCACATTCCCACAATTGTTCCATGTCCAAATCTTCAGAGAATATACATTCCTTAATTCTTACTGTTCAGACTTTTACAAGTAGGATACGTTATACTTATTATCATAATCTGCATCCACTTACTCTTCCTACGTTCATATAATCATATTCACGAACTATCTACAATGTGTGTTTCTTTTGTTTTGTATAGGGGGAACAAGCAGTAAAATAATACATTTCTTGCTGAATTGGAACATTGGTTGTAAACAATAGACATAATCATGTAGTATTGTTTTACGAATATTCAACTTAGATTTGCACAAGATTATTTGAATTTCGTGTTGAGTTTATGAAGAATTCCGAGGCAAGTTTTGGTTTCGGTGTCCACGTATTTTGGATAAGTTGGTGAGGAATCACTGAAACAATTAATGGTAGAGAGATTTTGCGAGATCATAAAAGAATACTCGTTCAAGGAGTTATTTGATCAACAGTGTGATGTCATTGAGTATGCGTAATGTGCTAGCGTTTATTCACAATGATCTAGCATGTAAATTCCTCACATCTTTTTACCAA
Source organism: Ascarosepion bandense (assembly GCA_037127315.1). NCBI lineage: Eukaryota > Metazoa > Mollusca > Cephalopoda > Sepiida > Sepiidae > Ascarosepion > Ascarosepion bandense. Next base: position 771,973 of record JBBBDQ010001184.1, read on the forward strand.
AATAGTATCTGATAATTCGTAATACTATTCAGATTTGACTCCCTACAGGATAAAAAAAAACGATCACATGGGAGAAAAATAGATTGTTTAAAACATAAAATTAGTAAAAATTAATTTGGGAGTAGTAACAGAATAGACATACATTTATAAATATACTGGAAAAAAGAAACGAAAATTTTAAAAAACCACCTATGAATAACTTCTGAATGCTTCATTAAAATTTAACATCCTTCTATCTTTCTCTTTATTCCCCTACTCTCTCTCTCTCTCTCTCTCTCTCTATATATATATATATATATATATATAGTGCTCTATATTCAGTAAGATTTGTGAGCCGACCGAAGTTGCCAATGAGGTAAAATGAGCGAACATTTCAAAGATTACTTTGAAAGTTTTCGTAAAAAGTTTCAAATAATTCTTCAAATTAAGTTATGTTCTTTTTCCCTACTGGCAACGCAAAACCATCTTCGCTTCCAATAATGTCTATTGTAGTTGCTTGACACTTCTTTAATTCTCCCCATGTGTTTGATTTTTAGTCTGTTGTTGTAATTTTTATATTTCGTAGCTGTTTTTTTTCATTGACTTTTATAATTTGCATTCAGATAATTTTTCTCGGTTGTTTCTAGCCTAAATCTATAACTGAACCAGTAACGGAACTCTTGACTTTCACTAATTTCAAACTGAGTGAAAGTAAATACAAAACAATTAATTAGAGTAGATAGGGGCTACCAATGCCCGGTTCATAACCTCTCTCTTCATTTGAAGAGGCTCAACCCAGGTTCTTTATTTGGGAAGTGGTTTCCGGTTTTTTTCCTCTCCTCAGGCTTGAATATTAGCTCTCGCAATTTTTCTGCAATGCGTGCGGTCAGTGGCAAGGTCTCTTTATAGTGAGGGTACCGGGTTGGCAGTTTTCTGGTTGCTGCTTCAGAGTGATAGTTATAAACCGTAACTCTTGCATAGCGTTGAGAGCGACTGCTCTGATCAACAGCCGCATAATATCGGGTTTTTTGCAGTGCTATGACGCACATGAATAGGTGTCCGTACAAGCGTTTTCGGTGGACAACTCCGAAGTCACACAATGTTGCACATGTCTTACAACTGTAATTTAGGCCTCTCCTCTCAAAAGCAACATAAAAATGAACACTCACATTCCAAAAAACAAATCTAAACCAGTCTATCGAAAATCACCTAAACCACTCAGCATTACTTTTACAAACATACGTGGTACAGGTATCAACTTTTGTGGAGTGGGATCTTTCCTACACAAAAAGTCCTCCGACACCTTCGCACTTTGCGAAACCAGTCTTAACTTCCTTTCTTGATTTATCGGCAACTTTCCGTTTTAGGAAATGTCTCCGATGTCTATATTCATGGTCTGGGATTCATGTCATAGAAAATTTCCATATCGCTAGGGAGATTTCTCTTGAATATCCTGACCATTCATACATGTGTCTCCATCTTTCATTTCTAAAATCAGTTAGCTATCTTTTCCTTTTCTACCACTCCACTTCCGCTCCTGACTTTTCAGTACTAGATAGTATCTCCGACAATAGAGATAAGGCCGTTTCTTCCCACCGTTCGGAAGTATATTTGTGTTCGCTGACTTTAATACCCACCAAGTGGCTGAATAACACTGTCACTGATTTTATTAGCATCCAAAAGATGAACTTCGCAATCACTCAGTCTCTCACGCAAGTGGAGCATTTAACCTAGTATCGCTATATAACACACTTCTCTGCTAGAGCTCAGCATCATCTCTATACATGACTTCTGCCAAGTCATGCTGCTTTGTCCCCTTGGAAACTCTGAACTTACTGTGGTTTCTGTTAATATATTTCTTCACTTACACTCCCTCCAAGAACCTCCTTAGAATGTCTTAATGCTCCCAAGGAGACGTCACACAGAAATCGCGGAACGAATTCTTCGATTTTATGCGTGACGTTTCTTTAAAAAAAGGGTTTAGCCACCATGTTGAGGTTTCCTTCCATGTGAAAGCTGGCATCGTCCCAGCTAGGAAGTTCCATTTTAATCATCATTCGTCCCCTCGTTCTCCCCTGCTTGTTCAACATCCATTGCCCACAGGAATTACTTCTTCAAGCTTTATCGGAGTCACGAATCAAATCACAATAGACTCCATTTTGCTTCTGCTCGTAATGAGTGCAAGAAGATACTAAATGTTACTAAGCTGCTGTTTGCTGAGAGAATGAAGTAGTGTACAAGTTTGATCTTAAAGAGAGACTTGGTGCCAGATAATTCTGAACAAATTGTAATAAATAAAAGATATTCATCAAGAATCAAAATCAGCATATATATATATATAGCCCCTCCTAAATTATTGGAACTGTAAAGTCAATTCCTTTGTGTTCTACACTGAAGACATTTGATAATTTCAGAATAATTTTATAATATATCTTTTTAATAATAACGAATATGGCAAAACTCTACAACAATGTGCAATATATATATAATGGATTCATAAATGTATTTCGATCTTCGAGAAACATGCAACAAGTTAAGTAAACGTCAAGCATGCAGCCAGGAAATGGAAAAGAATGATACAGAAACCTAATAAAGAAGCAACCTAAAAGAAGTTAATGTGACTGCAATAAGCATTGCAAGTCTCTTGGTGTCTTCAATAGCCATTGTCGTTTTACCAAGAAGATTAACTATGGAACAAACAAACAAATCAATCTGCGTTTAAAGAGTCATTTACGTATATGTAGTTGAATTGAAAAACTTAGTATGTATAATAGCATTTCACACACTAGTTTTTGCATTTAATGAAAACTGATACCTCATAATACTAAAATATATTTATATTGGAGGTGACGCAGTAAATTCTGACATTACTGCTCTTTGAGATTTATTTCCATCGACAAGCTAATCTGTATACCGATTATATATTGATGCATAAAAATAAGGAAAGAATGTACGCCAATACAGTTATGCAATTTAATGCTTCTATGAAGATTTTACAGATACTTCAAACCGCGCTGCTTGTCCATGTTATCTCTTTTATCTGCTTATCCATGTTATCTCTTTTTATTTTTTATTATTTAATCATTTCACCCCAAGCAAGGCATTCCACTGCCACTATTGCGCTTGGGACTACATAGGGGAAGATAAGAGTGGTTAGATATAGGAAATGTCTGAAGTGGGGGTGATAGATAGTTGGGTGGGTGGGAAGAGTTTTTGTGAGAATGGATGCAAGTTAGTTTGTTAGGAGATGTCTATTGACGTTACATTTAAACTCCTGGAGATTGTAGCCGTCGGGGAAGTAATCATGTGGAAGAGAATTCCACAGCTGGGAAGTGCGAGAAAAGAAACTGTTGGAGTAGAAGTTGCGGCTGCATTTTATCGGTTTCACTGTAAAAGGGTGGGATCTAGTTGCTAATCTAGTATCTCGTGCAAATTCGAACCTAGGGAGCACCAGTGATCTAAGTTCATCGGAGCAGAAACCGTGAAAGTATTTATAGAAGAGACACAGGGAAGCCACGTCGTGCCGGTGAGAGAGAGACTGCAGGCGGTCTGCTAAGTCGGTATCGATCACATTACAGACCCTCCGCTGTACCTTGTCTAGAAGACCAAGGAGAATAGCAGAGGCATCCGGCCAGATATGGCAACAGGATTCAATGCACGGGCGGATGGTAGATTTATAAATGTGCAGGTTACATTCAGACGGAAAAAACCTCCGGGCCCTGCACAGAGAACCAACTTTCATAGCAGCGGATTTAGCAATGGATTCGATATAGTCATTCCACTTGAGGTCCGCTGAAAGTGTGAGACCAAGGAGGCGTAGTGTTTTACTCTCTAGGAGGCAAGCCTGGTCCATGCTAGTGGGATGTAGGTGCGATTGTCTATGATGATTGATTAATAGTAGCTTCGTTTTAGAAGCATTAAAATTTACGAGCCATTTCTTACCCCAGTCCACTACGGATTGGAGGTCCTTTCCATGCTCGACTGCAATGTTAGCTTTGTCGCCCGCACCAGATTTTTGGTCGAGGCGAGAATAAACTGTGGTGTCATCGGCGTACATACCTACTTGGGATCTTATGTTATCAGGGAGATCATTAATGTAGATCAGAAAGAGCGTAGGACCTAGGATAGAGCCTTGATTAAAATAGTGTAAGTCGTGAAATAAATTAAATAAACAAGCATAAAATTTCAAACAGGCACACGAATCTCTTTCCTTCTAAAGTCTGTGTTATAGTCATGAATATTAATTTTTACATGTCTCTTATTTATTCGACAGCCCCGACAATATAGGTTTGTGACTGATATGACACAAATAAAAGAAATGCGCAAAAAGCAGCCTATTTGTTTCAGAAAATGTTTTGCTTTGCTATAATTTTAATTGTTTTTATCTTGTAATGAAATGCCTGAAGAAAATGTACCTCATTAATTAATCATCTTGAAGAATATATTTCCTGAATTTGCAATGATCATTTCGTTTAGCTTTTTGGTCGAGATTCCTGCTTGTGTGTGTCTGTGTGTATGTGAATGCTAGCTGCACGTGGAAAATCTATTAATCAAAGTTTGATACGTTTTTCGTGCCATGTGTGCTTGCTGATACGACGTAAGATTTTGTTATGCTTTTTTAATAAGCGGATTAGGGAAACGACACCGAAGAAAGTGATAAAGTGACCTTGTTGGTCGGTCAGATTTTGATAGGAATTTCGTGATTAAACTGTAATTAATAACAATTTTTCAAATGAGTTGACAGCTTCAATCGTCAGCTGTTGCGAAACAAGAAAAATAGCTTGTCTTATATTAATGCCTTTTTTTAATTTTCCTTTAAATTCGATAGATTTTAGATGTCAGTATGTAATCAACAAGACATTTGAGTGACTATTCTCAAAACATTTCTTCTACGAGTAATCAAAAAATTATTAAGAATTGATAAATTAAGAAAAGATACAATGCATTACTGAAGTTAATAACACTTTTGGAAATTCATCCGACCTTCATAAATCCCAGCATCATCCTCTATCTTCATATGTCATTAAATTAATTCCGTAATCGTTATCGGTACGGAAAATTGAATTAACAACGAATTCAAATGCCATCCTCGTTCAGTGTGTTTACTTCCTTTTAATATCTTTGTCAATGACATGGATTGAAGAATGTCAGTATAGTATGTTGCCTACTTCTTGTATGTGACCTACAAAATTCTGTAGTGCCTGGCCTACCTTAAAAAGCGTATTATAAGGAAGTATTATAACTAAAAGTATTATAAATGGCGAGGGAAGTAAATAGACAAATACATATATCTATAAATATACTCTTATTGAGGTAGGACACATTCAATCCGAGTAGGCCACATACTTTACCAGAATCAAAGAGGTAGGCCACATACTATACCGGTACCGATTGATTTCTATTCATCACGCCCAGATAGTTAAATTACAGGTTATATATAAAGCGCTATAGTTTGAGTTTGTAACGAGTTTAGTATAATTACTACGGCTGTTTCCTTACAGTATTAAAACCAATGGGAAACTATTCCGCTAATATTTCCATAGTAGTTATGACAATTTAAACATAACAAAAATCTGTCCATAAACAATATAACCTACGTTATCAAGAGCCATGGCAATTAAAAATAATTTGTGTACTCCATGATATAAACGGAACAGTTTTCAAAATGCACCAATATTTCCATTTCTTCGAATGTTCATATCATTTATTAGGTGCTATGCGAAATGCACGCTTGAGCGTTTATGCCTCCATACGTTTCATGACAGGCTCAACAGAAGAATTCCCGTAGCAAGCCGCTGCTACATTTTGCAAAAGAATGATCGTTAACCAAGGCTATAGAATCCAGCCTCTCCTATCTACCTATAATTGAGAGGAGAAGAGACGAATTCATATCAATCGGACTGTATTTGTCGTTAAATCGGCCCAAATTGCAGAGATATGCTCTGACACATTCATCACATGTACAGATGGATTCCTTTCTCTATCAGTTTCCTTCTAATGTCTGCAAGTCTGACATTTTCTCACCTCATTCGTTGTTCTTAGAATATTCCACTGCTTTCGTGAACACACGCACACACATATTTATGTATATTTGGGAAGTAACCTTTCCCTTAAATATATTTAAGTAAATACAGCAGTATTAAATATTTCATGTAGCTACTTAAAAAGTAAGTAATTCTTCACTGTCAGCCGTATTTACTGATATATATATATATATATATATATATATATATATATATATATATATATATATAGATAAATAAATAAATGGTTACATCTATAACAAAATGTTTGGTGTATGCGTAGAATTTACCATGCTTAATATTTGTACAGTTTAACAAATTTTCGTAGTTTTATAGCATATTCTTTACTCTGATGAAAGGGTATGTTTCGAGCAAGTGAATGTTTCAAACTTGAGTGGAATTGGGGCTCTATTCTCAGACTTTTCATTCTATTACTCTGCTTGCATCAGAAGTGTTTAGGCCGTGGCAATATTTATCCAGACATAAGCCAAACAAATAAGCAATAACCATAGTTTAATTTTAGCGCCTATTTCATTTGACCATGATAAACCTGAACTAGATTAGCCTACTGCTATACACTTTCTAATTATTTCATCATTTTCTCCGCTTCTATATCGTTATTTTGCGCACACGAAAGAAATTTTTAGTAACGGTAGAAATTTGATGATAAACAAGAGAGGTGGTAATTTTAAAAATTTTATATTAGATTACAATGTTCAACATTTAATCTGTTTGCGATAGATCAGAAAACAGAACCAAGATCTGTAATTAATACAAGTATTCCAGGATAGAATAAGACTCATATTTTAAGTGATTTGTTTTGACTAGAAAAACTGTTTTCAGATATTTATAATCCTTTAATCTGTAATATTTAATATGTCAAACCATAATTTATGTGTAAATTATTTTCAGAAAGTGTATTAGCAGAACAAAATGAATAAAATAAGACAAGAGGAAGAACTATTCTTAGCTGACGCGTTTTGTCCACTGTGGGAGGAATGCCTTAATAAAACTCTCAGAGGACGATATGCGTTAGCTAAAAATAGTTATTCTTCTTGTCTTTTTTTCTTCATTTATTTATGTGTTTCGTTTTTGTGCTGGTAGTGTAACAGTTATAAGCACGAAAACTGAAGATGTCGAAAGCTCAATTGCAACCCGTATATATGAACCAAGGGTTAAGATCCTGAAAGATTGTTCGGCTCTTTTTACCTTTCTAGAAATTATCTAATACCTTCTTTCGTGCTTTATCTTTACAAAAGTCACATCAGGTAAAAATAGAGCATTGCTTCGATATGCTGGCTAGAGACGCCCTATCTTCCCCAAGATCAAAATTGCATAAGTGGTTCTGTAGAAGACAACCTATTTTATACTCTGTGGCCTCTTACCCCATAGACGTAATGTCGAAAAGCTTTTGCTATCCTATTGCTATTTCTCTAGCAAATGTAAGACGATCTCCATTCTTTAGTGCTACTATATCAGTTCTTCACATCCAAAACTCACCTTATTACGTCCACGTGGTTGAATCACTCTTATTGCTTACGTGTTTCTTTGGTAAGAAGGGCATTTAACTCCGAATGTTTCTTCTTAAGAATCTCCATGTTGCAAAAAGTCTTTCCCGTTGAAAATTTTCAGAACATTTTCTTCATGTCTAAGGTCGATCCTTATTGATTTGCCATATCCTCAAAATCTTCATTTCCCACTTCCTCGTCATACATTCATATCACACACTTAAATCGTTAATCCACTGCCTGAAGTGGCTCTTGGTTCTTGTACTAAGTGAAATTAAGAAGAAAAAAGCATTCAAAAGTCTGGTCTAATCTCTGAAGAAAAACATTTTTAAATAGCAGAGAAGAGAAGGCTTTCTGGCGTTGAGTCGTAGCCTATCTCTGAGAAGGACACCTTTGAAATCAAAACCTTATAGAAATCGATGAAAAACAATTCTGCTATCTCACCCTGGAAATAATGGCAATTCACAGATATTCACAGATATATTCACTGTAAATCAACAAAATATAATTGACCATAAATAAACATTATTTCTGTCAAAGGCAAAAAAAAAACAGATGGGGATTTCAATCTAACCTGGAATGAAGAAAAAATGCAGAAAAAATAAAAGATGTATTATCCCAAAGACAGAATACTATGTACTTTAAATTATTTCAGTCAGAAACGAAATAATGCAAAAATAACGTTCAAGGCCAGATATGTAAAACAATGAGTAAGAAATTAATTATATTTAGTAAACCGACAAAAATATGTTTTTGTGTCATAAAAAATGAAAAAAAAACAGGTTTTTAATCAGCCGTGTCAGAGTTGGAAAAATGAAAGAGAGCCATGTGATGATGTTAAAGTGCAACTGACCAAAAGCAATAATCGGTTTGCCTGCCCGGACATGACGTAACTAGGTCAAGCTCTATGAATCTAGATTTTTTGGGTCGAAAAAAAAAACAAACAACAAAGCCAGAGGACTCAATTTAGAACGCAAGGAAGCGTTTCCAGTCTGTCTCGTCCTCGTATGTGCGCTTTTATATGACTATCTTCTACACAGAAACATTACTAAAAGAGAATAATCAGAATAAGTTAATATTTTACATATACGTCGTTTGTGTTGGTCGTTCATGTTAACGAGATTCTGTTTCGTCTGTAGCAGCAGTATATACCAAACCACGATTGGTATATAACTCAGAAGAGCTATGGTAAAATAAAGTCTTTTCAAGTTATAGGTGGAAATGCAAGGAAGTTAACTTGTGCGGATAGATTAAAGAAAAGGCACTATTATTTCTTAAACTTTTGAATAAAAGAAGACTACACCTTTACGAGAATTGTGAAGTGAGATAATTATCAATCACAAAAAACAAGGAAGCTTTATTTCGTGAATTTGGCGCATTTTTAAGCGATATATATATTTTTGACTATTTTAAATATATATTGTAATGGTATTGTTATGTCTCGGTTAAGTATCAAACTTCTCCACATTAATTCTCTTTCTCTCTCTTTCAAACATATATACGTGTGTGTGTGTGTGTGTGTGTGTGTGTGTGTGTGTGTGTGTGTGTGTGTGTGTGTAGTCTTATCAAAAATATCCGAACTGACACAATAAAATAAAATTACAACACATAAATGCACCAGTTAATCTCAGTTGAGGTTATCGCCTTCTTCTCAAGTGACACAATTTATCCACCGTCCTAATCTTTCGGATTTCCTCGGCTTCTTGAAATCTTGTTGCTTTCAAATCAGATTTGATTTTCGAAGAGAAAAAAGTTGCAAGGGATGAGATCTAAAAAATATAGTGATTGTCGGTATTGGGGAATGCTGTCCTTTACAAAAAGAAAATGCTGCTACACAAGCAATGTTGACTGATAGAGCGTCTTTGATGTTGTGAGACGACCACACTCTACACAGTTTTCTTTCTAGCACTGACATAAAAAATAGAAGTTAGTGAGAACGTTATAACTTAATGTATGCATAACGGGGTTTAAAATGAATGCGGAGCAAACGATTTTACTCTACATATTTTAGCACTATTACCATAGCTACAGGTTCGATACCAGCGGTTCTCAAACTGGGGCCCGCGGTCCTCTGGGAGTTTTGAGGGGACTAGCGAAGAGGCCACTAAGTTGAAATTATTGGCAATTTGAGATTGTTACCAAGTCATAAGGATAGCGTTGTTGTTAGAATGGGAGATTATATCTATTCATTTCCAACTCCTTGAGGTGATGAAACGCCATGTGTCAATGCTTCGCAAAGAAATTTCTCATTATTTTCTTGACCTACAAAATTTTAAAAAATATCGTCGGTTTATCGACAACTCTTTTGTACTTTCCATTAATGATCTGCCTTTAGGCGATAACTTGATTCAAAAACAGTTTATTGATTTGATTAATGGTCGGGGGTGCAAAACATATTTTCCGTGAAGTGTCCTGTAGCGATTTTTGGATTAGAATAGCATCAGAGTTGCACTCGCCAAAAACAAAGCCAAATCTAGAAGAACTGGTTGAGGCCAAGCAAATGCACCCATCCCATTTAATGTACTTTTGATGTTTAAGGTTGCCATTTTCGCAATGAATAATTGATTTCCGAAAAATGTTTTTGTTTTAATAGAAATTAGTTGACATTTTTTGAATAAATAGTTTTTGAGTTGTTATTTTTTTTAAAATATTTGTTTGCCAAAAATGTTTTCTTTCAATAGCCTATATGTTAACTGTGGTTAGTATAAAAGTCTCCGCGAGCTACGTAAAATATTATAAAGAGACTGGCATGCAAAAAACCCTAAAATTGTTTGAGAACCACTGCCGGATACTTTCTGAAAAAAATCACGTACACACACACACACATATATATATATATATATATATATATATATATATATATATACGCTCATCCAGTAATGAATTAGATCATTGTGGCTATTGGGCGTATATAAAAATAATATACACGCTAAAAAGTCTGTCTTCTTCTACTGAGCGCCCATAGCCCAGATGTAGAATTGCCGACTGGCTCCAGTTCGGTCGGATTTCAATCCTGGGTTAAAAGCAATCGGAGTCTAACCGTACTGTCTGCGGATGACTATATATATATATATATATATATATATATATATATATATATATATATATATCACTTGAGAAGACACGGATAGTGTCGAAACAAAAGACCTACTTTTGTAGCGATGTTATAATATGTTTACCTTATAAATGCTATATATATACACATATCACTTGATAAGACACGGTTACTATTGTAGTGATATAATTTATTTATGTTATAAATTCTAAATATTTATATATAATTTACAACTTTATATATATATATATATATATATATATTAGAGCTTATAAACTCTTTGTCAGTTTATTAAGTCAACATATATTTAATGATTGAATATTTCTTTTTTCGATCAACTTTTAATGATTGTAAAGTTAAGCTTGTGCATGACATGAAGTAATGCCTCCAATTCTTCGCCTTCAATCTTTCCGGTGCGTAGATTTCTTTATCTTTAACATCAGCATTTTGACAGAGCATGGTCGCCGTAAGTGTCAACAAGAATCTTGTGTGATTCAGCAGCTGATTTCTTTCGAATAAAATAGTGCAGTAAAATTTCCCTGAAAATACACTTTCTTTGGTACAAAATCAAACATGTTTTACTCCGAGGAAAACAAAGTCGTTTACACTAAAGCGAAAGCACATAAACTGAATTTCAAGTTTGCTTCTAATATTTCCTCATATATTTGGTACCATCTGAATTTACACGCACACAGTTTTTGGAAAGTCATGTGTTGAAAAAGAGAGAAAGACATTATTCAAGTTCTTAATATATAATAGTTTTTGGTGTACTTCAATCCGGTAGATCTTATCAAATAAATGTTTTTTTTTAGTGGAAACTCAATTTCGATTAGACGTTTTATTTACTTTCGTCTTCTGGTCCAAATATTCAGGAAAACGCAGACATTTTTTTAATAACATTTCACGAATATTCAGGCAGGTAGACGAAAGTAAATAAATACACTGTTTAATAAATGAGCAATATTTCTATTCTAATAAAATATGTATACACCACAAGTATGTGTGTGTATTTGTATGTGTGCGTGAAAGAGAGGAATTTATTAATAACCTGACACATACGAAGCCATTTTTAAAAGTTCTCAGCCAAACTTACATACATGAAATGCAAATGTTATTCCACTTATTTTCTGTGTAATTCAACACTTAAAAATCTTTTCTTTGATTTAGAATGATCAATTAAGGTATTGTGTGAAGCCGAGAAAATTCCAGCAATTCTCATACCATTTTTATAACTGATTTGTTCCTTTCAAAACTTCGTCAGAATAGCACCAGATTAATAGTAATAATGTTTACACAGCGCAAATATTTCTCTGAAATGTTTCGGAATATAAATGCGTATATTATGATAAATAAAACAAAGTTAATGAGAAAATACTGGCAAGGAATTCACGTCATTAATCATAGGATAAATTATACGAGAGGTGCTGAAATATTCTCGGCCTTGGCCACTTCTCAAAATTCTTTTTTTGCATTTGTTAAATAGGTTTTTGTTCAAGTTTAAAATGCTATAGCATATCCCTTTACTTTAATAGTGACTCGTTTTGCGTTTTATATTTTTTTATAATACGCTTTGATATGCTTTAAAAATATATTACGGTCGGATATGAACAGTAAGAAAGCAAAACGAACAAAGAGTTGTTCTCTGTTTAGGGGCTCCATCCATAACATCTGACCCACAAGACAAATCCCCGTAAAAAACAATGTAACACTACATAAAGAAGCCAATAACAAACGTTGCCACGAAAGAAAAAGACTTGAATGTAAAACATTTTCTTCAACTAATCCGCCTCTGACCTGTCTAACTTACTACAATGACCTCGGTTAAACGATCCGACACAGGTATCAAATCTCGCTTCTACCAACTCTACCTTTCCTTTAATTCGCTTCTCTTGCATTTTCATCTGTCCCTCTTACTCATCACAAAGTCTTGTTTTACATTTGATATTTCGTTCTCGCTTTTCTTTACTCTCATGTTAAAAAGTAACTGCAGTTTTCTATCCGTTTCTGCTAACAATACTGGCATCATTTGAATATCCGATGCTGATAATGATGTATCCACCAATAATAGATTTTGCCAAAACTGCCTGCCTTATAAAGATACGGCATATAAAAGAGAAAAAAACGACATTCGCCAATACGTACTAAAGAATAAAGAAATAGTGTCCTGTATACTAAAAGCACAAATCCATTCAGGTTAATGCGTCTAACCAGTTACTCTGTTAAACTTTTTGTAGGTAATTTCTTTCTTACTTACCCAAAAGTAAGATTAATTTACTGGTTTCATTGATAGAATTTAAAACTGTTTTTAGTGAAGCAAGTTAATATTGTTTAAAGTATGCTTTTCTTTTAAATGTTAACGCTTCTCCGTTTTTCTTTTACATCATTTTGGTTAGCAACAGTGACAAACACATCAGTGATTGCAAATATTATATCTAAACTAAAAGCAGCCGGGCGCGTCAATACTCAAGGCACGTAATCATATTTAATTTCTTCCGTCTGATCTCACTGCTGTCAACTTTGTCCTTCCAGTTTATCGTATTTTCTTTCTTTTTGGCTACGTGCCGCGTTCAGCTAAGCTGAATATATAACGAATATATATTTTGTTTTTAATAGGGTCGTCTAAGGGCTATATGACAATTAAGATGGTTTCTAAAGTATTTTTAGAGAGAAAATCGTGCACTGCTTTTTGTGGGGTGGGATAATCCATTAACTCTGGCTGCCATTAAGTAATTTCCTTATTAATTAATTTACTAGTTATGACAAAATGTCTTCTTTAACTCTCCAGATCTAGGTTTCGCACAGAAATGCACTTAGCTTCACCTCATTTGACTATTTTTTATAGATTTTGGGTTTGTTTTAATTACACACGTCAATAAAAGTTAACCGAAAAAATGTTAACTCGAGTTAACAGGTTTTCAGTTTGCATGGCACTCTAAATAATGCACTACTAAAAATTGGAATACTTAAGAGCTGAACGAATTCGATACAGAGCAGAGATTTTTGGAGAGGATTAAATATGTAGCGTGACTCGTACTTATATTCCTGCTAACATTATAAGCACTTTTGGGACGTTTCCCAACAGAAACTCAAAACATAAAGCTGTACACTTGAGAATATATATATATATATATATATATATATGTATATATATGGTTATGTTTTTAAGGCTGTCACAATGCACTGAGTAAAATAAAGGAAGGTAAAGAAGTTTTTGGGTATTACCTATTTATTAAACATTAATATTTCGAGATCAAAATCTCATCTTCAGAATGGCAGAGACGCGTGTGTCTGTCCAAGTGTGTTACCGGCCTTTCAAAGAATGGTAATTCCTGGCTGGCTGTCAGCTGCTGCTGCTGTCATTCATTTTTTTAAATTTTTAAAAATTTTGTGTGTGTGTGTGTGTGTGTGTGTGTGTGTGTGTGTGTGTGTGTGTGTGAGATATGTGTGATATGTGTGATTTATAGTTGTTTTTTTTTGGTATGATATAAGTCTGCTTATATATGTGGTTTATCTTAGTGTGACCTAACCGTTGGTTTGACTTTTGACCGGGTTGAAAAGGATCTATTTCATTACTGTTGTCTTATTTTACTGCTTTATATGGTGGTGTGTGAGTGTCTGTAACTGTGTTATGTGTGCGTGTTTATGCGCACGTAGTTCTTGTAATTTATTCTACTTTATTTTGTATGTGTGCGTGTGTGCGTATCGGTGTGCGGTGTGTTATAGGCACCTCCACTACTTTGCTGGGCGAGGGGGGGATTGCGTAAAATTATTTGTTTATTTGTTTAAATTTTTATCCTCTAGGATTGTTATTATTATTACTTCTTATGCTCTCTAATAAACAGTATAATGAAAAAAGGCTTTATAAATGTTTTTTGAAATTTTTTAAACATTCAGCGTAGGCATCAAGTCTCTGTGCCGAAATATTGGAGGTACCCAATGCGTGCATGTGTTTAGTGTACGCACAAAAACATACTCACACACACACACACACACACACACACACACACACACACACACACACACACATATATATATATATATATATATATATATGCATATATATTCATATATGCACACACGCTTACACACACGCGCGCACATATGAGCGCACGCGTTCCGGCATGAGCTGTGTACGCATGCTTATTGTACGTATGTTTATATGTGTGCGTTAAACTGTGATATCATGCCCTTGTGTATGTGATTTATTGTTGTGGTCAGTGTATGTCATGTGCGTGTTAGCGTTGCCTATTTTGTTATGTAGTCTGAGAATAAACTGTTGATTGTTGATCTGTGAGTGTAGTTTAGTTATTATTAGGGACTCTTTTATGCGCAAGTTCCCTAGGTTCCGCTCCCTAGCCTCGATGCTGACGATTATGTTTTTGTTAGTATTTTTGACTTTTTTAAAATGTTTATAGCAGGACGACGCTTGTGTGTGTAAATGTTCCTTTCTTCTAATTTGCAACTGTCTGGTGGTGCTACCAACATAGAATTCATCGCATTTGGCGCATTGTATGCGGTACAAGACATATATCTGGTGGTGCCCGCAATAGGGCAATTGGCCAGTGTGCATGTGGTGTTGTTGCTTGTTTTGTGGTTGGAGTTGAGGTGTCTGCGAAGAGTGGGGCCCTAGTGGGCCAGCTGCATATCCAATTCGTCTCTGCGGATAGTTCTACGTATTTTTGCGGTTATATTTTCACGTGTTTGTAAATTCACGTGATAGTGTTGTGTATATATATATATATATATATATATATATATTAATAAATATATATATTATCCTACGTTTATGGTACGACTCAGAGTTTCATGCGTTATGCACTCATCAGGGGTATATTTCAAACTGACAGTTTAATATATTTGAATTTATATGCTTTTTTATAGCAAGATCAAAAATGGAAATATTCTACGGTATAATGGACATAAAAATGTTAAATTTAAATTTAAAAGAAAAAGAAAAAGAAAATAAAAAATGCAGGAAGAAGAAATCAAAGTGTCATAAATCGTGAGTCAAATATTACATGTATATAAAAAAGGTAGAGAAAATTGAAATTTTGAATAAAAATTAAAGTAATAATTAAAATTAAAATTAAGAAGGAAAATGTAGAATTAAAACCTCAACAATATAAGGTACAAAAATTTGTTTACTTGTTAAAAGTAATATTCTATGGGTAAGAAAAAAAGAAAGAGAGAAAGAAAAAGAAAGAGAGAAAGAAACAAGAAAGAAAGAAAGAAAAAGAAAGAAAGAAAGAAAGAAATAGGAAAAGGTAAAGAGGAATCTATATTAATCTGGGTCTAAGGAGTTAAGTAAGATTTTTTCTATTACAGAATGTGGGCATTAAATCACATTTTAAAGCAAATTTGGATTATTAATATGGTTTAAGACGACAAGTTTTTCTAAAAGATATAGATTACATTTTTATTCTTTTCCATTGTAATGTTTAGATTTAGCTATGATACTCAAGATAATAATTGGGTTCTTACTCTTGTTTTCTAAATTCCAATCATGTATGATTAAAGCAGACTTTTCCTGTATTTACTGTTGGGTAAAGACAACATGTGATTGTTAAATATTCCGCCTGTCAAAAGTGTTTCCAAAGTAAATTTTAACATCACTATCATCCAAATGAATTCGAGCTCAATAAACATTAGTTTTGGACATATAGTGGCCATTCAATGGGCAAATTTTATTTATTAAGCAATAGCATATATTTTTAGAAGGGTAATCTTTGCTGTTAGTTGGGTGACGGATGTTGTTTATGTGGTCTATATATTTATTTAATATCATAGTATCATGTTGTGAAATATGTTTATCTACGTTTTTATCACTGATTTAGTTGAAGATTGTTTTAGTGTGGGTGAATGGTAGAAATGTTTATGAATTAAGCTAAGGAATATTTTACTCATGTTAGTTTGGAAGTTAAACCTAATAATGTTACGTTTATGTGGTTTTGCTTTTTTCTGCCTACCTGTCCTTAACGGATGAAACACCGAGTCGTTCCACAGATGTAGGATAATACCTACTTATATATATATATATATATATATATATATATATATATATATATAATTCCAAGTGAAGAGGACTCAAGGTTTTTTTTTATTTTGAGTGCTCTGGCATTTATTTTATTATAAACAGTGCTCAATATAATAAGTATTATAGAGCTTAATATAATATAATTACATCGTTATATCAATTTTACATTGCGACATGGAAATTTCTATGTTTCGAGATAGGTTCTCATCATCAGGCAATGTTGGTGTGGTTGTGCAGATGATTTAGATTTAAATGACAAATTCTTTCGGTTTAATGTGAATGTATGTGGGTGTTTTTTTTTTGTGGCTAATCATAATAGAGATTCATTTTGGGGTTGGACCCCGAAGAATTCCTCGTGCTAACCAATTTCTTCCTCTTCTTTTTCCTTGAAACTATTCTTCTCTTGGCTCTTTTCCTTCCTTAATGTTTTACCTCCCATTAATCTGATCTTATCATTTTCCCTTCAGTTTTATTACATTTGATGTGATATTCCTTTTTTAGTAGTACCCATCCTCTATTCTTTCCTTTCTTGTCCTCTTTAGTATATTTGTTAAAGAAAAGATTTTTTCCAAAAAACTGTGATTTTTTTGTTCCATCTATCCATTTCTTGTAAAGTATATTATCCTGATACAAAATGGGGATTTATTAAAAAAATAAAAAACTTATTCTATTTTTGGCTTTACTTTTACTTAGTTCGTCAGTGATTATTTTTCTTATGTACTTGTTTGTTATATGCATGTTATTTAATTTAGGTTTTATCGATTTTCTAATGTGAATAATTTACAATGTCTACATATGACATTAATTTCGTTGCGTTTATTTAATAATTTTTTATTTTTAAGGAATTTACTAATAAATAGTTTTTCATATAAGCATAATGAACATGGTTAGTTTAAGGACTTACATGTTTTAGCTTCTTTTAGAATTTTCCACTTTATTGTGGGTGTTTTTTTTTTTTGTTACCTTTAGGTACCAATGATATCTTGATAGGGATGTTCTATTTCTGTATTTGCTATTATTAAATGAAGAGGTGTCCTGGTAAATTCGCTGCTTTAGAGTGTTTTTAGTACTCTCTATATAGACGTTTATATTGTTTGGGTTTTCCTTTGTCTATATTTCGCATTGATAGATTATCGATTCCGTCAAACATCGGTTTTCTAGCGGAAAGTCTATGGGGCTTTTACAATTACATTTTTCCTGTCTAAATTGTTATTCTCTGTTGTCTGGTTATTTTTACTGATTTTGTTGAAATTTTTTAAAATATTATTATTGTGGCTTTTTATAATTTTTCAGAGATTATTCATACAGCTGTAACTTAATTTTATAGTAATTTTATTAAAGCTCTTATTTAGTGGATTTTTCCGGAAAGTGTATCCTAATTAACTCGAGGAATTTTCTTCCCAATCTGCAATTTTCCATCTGGTTGTAAGGTGATTTTTGTACCAGATGATTTTTGTATTCCTATTTTTGTTACGTTTTTTGTGATTTTTGTACCAGATGATTTTTGTATTCCTATTTTTCTTCGAGGGTTGCTTTTCTTGTTACATATTTAATATTTGAGTTTATGTATCCACTATTTTTCAATGCAGTATTTAAAAAATTGCTATGCTTATTAAACACTTCCTCGTTAGCCGAGTTTCTACTAATTCTATATTCTATTGATGAAGGTATATGCTTGATGATAGAAGGAGGGTGGTTAGATTTTGGGTGGATGTATAAAGGGTTTGTGTTTGGTTTTTTGTATGGCTGGTGTATATTTTTCTCTAGATCCAAAGTTACATCGAGGAAATCTACTTTTTTTCTTAGCTTTAACTGTTACTTTTAAATTGAGATTTTTAAACTCCTAGTGTATCATTTTTCTAACCCTGTCTATTTTGAAGTTTGTGGTATTTCTTATTACTATAAGTCCGTCATTGCTATAAAGTCCAATGTCTTTAGTGTTTACTTCCTTATAGGCTGTGAGATTATTTAATATTAATAATCCTACCAGATTTGAAGATCCTGCAGAATCCATTGAACCCATCGTAATATCAAAATTGTTCTCGTTGGAATTAATTTTTTTCCACTGTTCTTCTTTGTGAATGAGCACAGATGTCTTGGCATTCATTATTATTGTTTTCTCCTCTTCCGTTATATCCGAGTAAAGAGTGGCGAATTCCAGAGCCGTAACAAATAGTTTATTTGATATCGATGGATAGTATTCTTCGATATCAAATTGGATAAAACAGCAGTTGTTCTTTTCTTTTATATTATAAAACCACCCCGTGACGTATGGGGTGTCTTTCCATAATTTCAATTCCAGTGAATCCTTGATTTGTTCGTTGATTCTTTCTAAAATTTTCTTGCTAATTTTTCCAATCTCTGGTCTGGTTGGATTTATCATCCTAGTGGTGGGATTCATACTAAAGTTTTCTTTGTGGTCTTTTATTGCTATATATCATTCCCTTGTGTTAAGTTTTGCTACTCTGTCGCTTATTTTTAATCTATCCGTGAAGTTTTTGCTATCTGTATTAATTTTATCCACTAGTTCCACTTTATTCTTATCAACTTTTTTATAGTTCTTTGTTAGGTTTTTCATGATTAGCATGTTGTATCTTTCTGGCGTTATTTTATAGACATTAGACCTTTTATCTGCTTTCATGAACACTTTATCAGATGTTTTTATTTCATTCATGAAAGCAGATAAAACGGCTTCATTCAATTTTTGAAATACACCAAGGTAGATTGTTCTCATTCTGCTTTCTGTGCTTATGTGAGATAAATTGTATCAGTTAATATTCACAAGTCTTATTTATCTGTGTTGGCCGTTTCTGTTGCCAAAACAGTGCGTGTGACCTTTCAGCAATATATAATTCTGAAACTGCTAAAACTATTTAAAACTGCTAGAGAACCAGGTGTGTATGTATTTAACTAAAGTATAAATTAAGTATTAAATATTGGTGAAAAGAAAAATAAACATGAAATAGTCCGCTCTAGCAGTAGATTCCTTTGAGTCATATTCTTAAATAGTCTCGTCAGATCGAGATTTTCTTATTGATGTCATGCATGGCATCAAACCCGTTCTGAAATATCAAAATTATCAACTGTATACAACCGCTAATATGAACGGTGGAAAAGAGATTTGAGCAAGTGAAACCTGTGGGCCTTGGAAAATACCATCAGTCTTTGAACATTATGAACTGACACTACAGAACTGTACCAAATAAGAGAAACCACATCTTTTGAGGACTACCAACAGCAGTAACAAGCAAAATGGATAGCACATCTTACTCGTAGATTAAATGACATTATCAAGATGTTAACATATCATACTACTTCAAAAAGATGTTAGGATTTAAACCTACATTAATTCTGAAAAG
Source organism: Ascarosepion bandense (assembly GCA_037127315.1). Lineage (NCBI taxonomy): Eukaryota > Metazoa > Mollusca > Cephalopoda > Sepiida > Sepiidae > Ascarosepion > Ascarosepion bandense. The sequence continues at coordinate 791,931 of JBBBDQ010001184.1, forward strand.
AGTGATAACAGATACAAGACTTGATAAACTTGTTTTTCTTGAAAAATATCTTTATGAGAAGACTTAATATCATCTTCAAGCTGTACTGGTTGCTTGATCAATGAATACCAGATGTTTCTATGTAGGGAAATGGCTAATATTGCCATTACCAGTATATAGAAGATAAGTAAACAAAAGGCTAAAAAGTGAATGCAACTGAAAAATGTTAATTGATATGAAAAATCCCTTTAGAATGTGCAGCATAATTAGTTCGATGACAAACACATAAGAAAAAAATTGGAGAGAGACAAATAATAATTCAATAACTCTAAGTCTTGTATATCGTGAGATCAATTACTTATTTATTCCAATTCCATACTATATTTACAGGTTTTCAAACAACGTCTGAACAAGCGAGTATTATCATGATGCAGTGAGTGTAACTGGCTTTTTTAGTTTAGAAAATAGAATATTTTAAGAACTTGCTTTACGGAAACTACGAAGGTGACGAATGTAACATTCTCCACAGTTTTACTGGGTTTTATCAGTTTTTTATATTGCATGGATTTCATATCATACCAAATAAAAGAAATAACTTATTTCCAAAAAGGTTAGTATTTTTTTTTATCCACAAATGCTCTCCTATATCCATCGCTTCGGCTTATGTTAGGGAATCTTTTCAGCTTGTGTGTCAATATTTCACAAAAATAATATGGAATAAAGTGCAGGTGGTGAGGCCCTGTCCAATACTTCACTCGAACGATTCCTAAAACCTAGGTTATCTATATATATATAAAAGGCAATCTGTGAGTGTGTGTGACTATGCACGTCTACATTTTTTAAGCTACGCCATTCAAACTTTCTAGGGAAAGATATCTACAGGGAAGCCAGGTCGACACATACTTTTTGAGTTTAAGTTCAGTAAGTTTCCCTTTCGCACTTTTTGGCCAATGGAGCCGACTGTTTACATTTGCTCCGTAAAACATCTAAGATCTAAGATGGTTGCTAAATTACGTCACAGAAATCAAATTACAGGTGTCAAACGCGACTAAAATATATTTTCATTAAAAACATAGCCTTTATATTTAATTTTTATTCCGACGTTTTAAAAATTCATTTGGTCAACAAAAAGATTTGAATATTTTCCCCCGTAATTTTTGAAACAAAAGAAATATTTCAAAAAAAAATTTTTTTCAAACAAAAACAAAATATATGCCAATCGTTAAATTAGTTATTTAAGTCTTTTTTTCAGATTTAATATTTCATGCTTCAGAAAATAAAATTAAAACAAAATAAAGCTTTTTTTCGCAAAATATTTCATGCGGAAATCAACTGTCTGTAATTCGTGTAGCATTAATGTAACTTTTTTCTCTAAAATGAAATGTCTACATTCTTAAATATTCTTCAAAAATATATTCTATATTTCTAATTTCAGTAAAACAAAATAAACAATTTTTATTTTTATGTTAAATTCATTTAGTCAACAAAAAATGTAAATATTTTCTCCCGTAATTTTGAAACAAAAACAAACGCAATGTTGTTTACAATGTCGTACAAAACATTAAATGACGTTTAGGCAAAACAAAAGAAAATCGATTTTTTACTGGAATTTTTGAACAATTTTGAAGCATCAATTTTTTATATAATTATTTTTGAATAACCGAGTTTTAAAGAAATTTATCCATTTAATATTATAAAACTTATTGCATCACGAGAGTCGATGTTTGTGTGAGTATTGTAAACATTGCTTCAAAGTAATTTAGCACTTTATACTTCGTTTAAATACTACAGCAACATGCATTCAATGCCTTCTTAATGCTGAAAATAGTTACTAACAGCCTCAGCTCTCCTTCCCAACTTTCAATAAATGATTTCCATCTACTCCTCTCATTGGCATCTTCTCCTAATGCTACAGTTTTTTGAGTTGCATGGGCAACGCCGGGCTATGATCCTAGTCTATACTATGGAGATCATCATTTCAAAATTTTATCACAGCTTGGCGTATCATCAAAGTTAAGGTCACTGAAATTTTGCAAAATATTCATACCATACTGCTCCTAAGTAACTACTCTCCCTAGATATCATATTCGCTTCTGCTACTGTCAAACAAGAATAACAGATATTTTCTCGTGATCCAAGACAATGTCTCATTCGTAATTTCTCAACCCAATGAACACAGAATACGGAACACTTAGAATCGCCGTATAATGTGGATCGGTATATTTAACTAGAATAAAGTTATCGACAGTTAACAGATTTCAGATCCCAGCATTGTAATTTGCGTTTGCTTTCACACAGATGCCATTGGAAAAGTCATAGATCTTTCTCTCATTCTTCAGCTATGCGTTAAATAGTGTAAAAGAACGTGTTTTTTGCTTTTGTTACTTGGCCTAATGTAAAATTTATTCTACTATTTGAACAACTATAAATCGAAACATTGTGGAGAAAATAACCGGAAGTCACGCTATTATCCTTTTTAAGCCATTTTTTATCCATTCTATTCTAAGCTAAATACGGAAAAGTGTACATAACACATTGCAGATTTGTTAGAGGTTAAATGAAATCAGTTGGAAGTTTGAGGATGAACTTCATTTGATCGTGTGAAATCTGTATATCAAGATGGAGGAAAATCGAAGAAACAAAACCAGAGACAATAATTAAAAAAATGTTTTATCGTTTCCTGCTGAACTCTGTCTTTGCTTGGTAATCCTGTTTGTATTACAGGCAAAATCTATTTCAATACGACGTACCTGACATTTATGAGGAGGTTCACTCAAAGGCCGAAGCTTGCGACACACACATTCTGGCGATCAGTGAGAGAAAATAATGAGTATTTAAAATTTGATTAATAGCAATCTTTGAAAATTCTAAGAAAAAAAGCTTCAAACCCAAAATAAATAAATGCTAGTTTTATTCACAATGTTCAGTACTATTTACTGGGTTGTTAGAAAAGAATTGACACTTCTAAGTATTTTGTACCTTCAGGATGTGAGTGTTCATAATTTTCCACAACTTCCTATCCTTTGTATGCACTTCGTAAGGTTTGTGTTTTCATTATCTTTCGCAATCCCTGTTGAACCATACAATAACAAAAGTTACGTAGGTTACTCACAAATATCATCTAACCCTCAATATAACCTGTGTGTGTTAAATTCTCCAGAGGATTTTACTTCATTATGTGTCCAAGAAAATTCAACGTTCTCTTTCTGATTCTAAACATAAACTTTCTTTTAGTTTCCATGTTCATTAAAAGAATCTTCGTTCCTTAAATGTTCGGCTCATTGTATTTCCAGCATCTTTCTGTAAAACCACATTTGCTTGAAGTCTCTTCTTTATTTCTGAGAAAATTGCCCAGCATTTATTGCAATATAGGGGGGTTGCTATTACATACAGTTTGAGCACTCTTTTCTGTGTTTTTAATTTCTTTAGTTTCTTAATACTTTGCTTAGCTTTCGGAAAACACCTGTCACTACTCCAGTGCTTCTTGGAATTTCAGTGTCATTTTTTTAATCCTCTGTTAGAACACTTCTTAACTATTTAAAATTCCATCCTAGCTTGATTTTGACATTTCAAACTTTTGTTTAAATCTTGGGCGCTTCTACCGTCTAACAACCATACAGTGTGTCATTTTACAATCGAGGATTAATTTTTTACTCACTTAAAACATGATTTAGTGTAGATGCAGTTTCCTTTTTATGTCTACTGTCAAATCTGGATCATCTACGTAGTTTATGCTAAGATTAAGTTAACCAATTATAAATCCTGTTAGGACTTCTTGATCATTCAGTGTCGCTACGGTGCACAGTCTAAAATACAAGATTCCCACTGTAAAAAAATTATGAATCAATATTTTTAAAAGTTTCACGAAAATTTGAACTCACTTTGGTGATACCTATTAAATCACATTTTCATATATTACATACAGTCAGATATTATTCCAGGACAAGGCCATCAAATTGGACCGCCCAGTCAGGCTTGAACTTAGAACGCTGGCGTTTGTAGTGTAAAACTAGTTTCTTCATCTTCACGTGATGGTGGTAATCCAATTATCTCAGTCTAGCTCCACTTTATTAATAGAAGAGAGGAAAACACAAAGAGACTATTTCCTTTCTCTTCATAGACGATTTCGTGAATGTGGTTACTCTAAACATTACTTATCACGCGTCATTCTTGAATAATTCCGGAATATACAAACCTAAGAGCAGAATTTCTTAACTGCCGATCGGGAAACACTTGCTCCTGAACAAGTTTATTTTCTTTTAGTTATGAACAGCGCCTGATTGCTGTCGTATATTCATTGATATTTTGTAAAATGGTTCAGACCGAAAGAAACATTTTTGAATACCTTGATTTCGAATGTGTTCTAGTGATTTTTAATGCATCAAGACACATTTTGTTTTGACGTAAAACTATTTTCTTTCTTCCAGTTCCGTTTCTAGTAATTTTGTGCCATAGTAAAGCAAATCTTCTGAATCTATTGTAGCGTTCTTAGATAAGGATTAGGCACACGTATCTGCACATATACAAATGGCGTTATACAGTATTTCCAAAATAATGAAAAGCAGTTGTAGTCTGAACCTGATAAACATCTATATATAATGTCAGGGTGAGACAAACATGAAAACAAATATATTATCCATAACGTTGGATAATGCATATGACCTTAGCTGTCACGATGTTTATTTAAAAGCAAACAATCAAACGACTTTGAGTTGTGATTCGGAATTTAATTTCAAGTTCTGTTGATTGCAAATCTAATTCACTACAAATATTCTATAAAATTTGACCTTTGTTTCGGAATCTGTTTTGCCAGTGTGAATAAAAATCAATGAATCATTGCAAAACTATCCATCCATCCTCCCCTCGCTTCAAACTATGTTAACTTTATTGTTTATTTAAATAAAAATAAACTTATTTTTAAACACGCTTTTAAAACATTAAGATATTAAAATCAGGGTTTTCACAAAAGCTTTAGCATAACTAACACGTTAAGAATAAACACTTAAATATATAGATGCTTAATGGCGTTACATTTCTGCATTCTGAAATAGTCAGTAGGGCCAGAAATATTGCGGTGACCGAAATTAAATGATTTAGACAATTTTCAAGTTGAGTTTAAACATCAACTGGATGCTTTCTTTTTTTAGGCTCACAACATAAACGTGTCAGTAACGCTAAATAGCTTGTGAATGCAATGATAATGATCGCGCATAAAAGTTTAAAGATGCATGGAAACATTGGTCCACTTCTTAAATCATAGTGAGTCTCACTAGCATGCCGAGAACTGGAAAAGTGACAACGTGAGACGGTTCTCTTATTTAAGTTATATGTCGTCATAGAAATTATATAAACTACATTATCTTATTCTTCCATTTAGTCAAAATAAAGTTTTTAAATGTAGCTAAGCAGTTATCTTTTTTTTATACCAAACACTACTAACCCAATGGTCAAGCCACATGCCTCCCACTACCATAGAAGAATTTACTACTAAGATTCCACGAGCTTAATCTTATAAAATTCAATATCGCCCGACTCCTTCCTTTACTAAACCAAGCCTCCAGCATTAGAATTTTTTCCTCATTGTTTGTTTAAACGGGATTGACAATGCATGTCTTAAAGTGACATGTTGAAAGTGGCTATTTCCCCTTAAAATTTTATCTTAATTTACGGATATATATATATATATATATATATATATATATATATATATATATATAATGAAACAAAAGTAAACTCTATCATATCCGTCACGTTTCGTTCTCTCAGGGACATCATTACGGAAAAGGCAACAATTGTATTTTGCAAAATAAAACGTGATGCAATATCTTGATAGGTTCGGTCATCTTGCGGAATAATGAACGAGCGCGAACTACATGTCAGCATTATAAGTGTAACAGCTGAGAAATAACGCGGGTTCTGGCGGGAAAATTTTAAGCATGCACAGCAAGTGTGGTTTCGCTTCTTACCCAAAGAATTATTCCCAGCCGGCATTAGTTTTGTCGGGGAAAAATAGTCATATAAATTTTGGAAGCACCATTCGAAGCTAAATTCTAAAGATTATCAGCACACTGAAAATTACATATTAAATATTAAGTGAAACAACTGCTATGGAATGAACATAAATGTGAATGATTAATAGAAACGTGACGTCAATTTCATATAGTGAATAAAATAGTAATAGGAGAATTTATAATACTTGTATGATGTAAGTCTGAGATAAAAAAAAAACGGTAAACATTATATACGTTTCTTTCATGTTTATAGCTTCGTTTAATGTTCCAAAGGAAAAGCTTGGTATTTCCTGTTGTTTATTAAATGAAACAGCTAATAGTAATTTTCTTTCCACAAACTATAAGATTAAATGATTATGATCATTTGTCAAGACAAATTATGGTCGACTGTATATTTGCTTTCATCAAATTCGAGACAGTCAATTTTAGGCAGGAATTAAACGTTATCGGACGGAAGAAAAGTTCTGTACATAATATAAATTCAGTAAGTATTTAATTGTATATACACAGTGAACATTCGCAAGAACTGGTAAGTACATTTAATAACTTTAATTCGGCCAAACAGAGATGGACACTGTGAAAGATTCTGTTGCACCCAATTTTTCAAATTAGTAGAAAAAGAGAACTAAAACTTTCACCTGCGTTGAACTGCTATTTTTCATTAGAATTTGTCGAATAACTTGACCAGATTTTCATAAGATATTTCCTAGTTATATGTCTTTTCTTGTACTTCTTCTTTTGCTTCTGCTTCTCCTCCTCCCGCGTCATCTTCGTCGTTACTCTTCTGCGTCTTATTCTTCAGCATTTTCTTTTCCAACGTCATCTTCTAAACCTGCGTCTTCGTATGTATCTCTTTCTTTTACATCGTCAACGGCGTTTTCTTTTTCTTCTTCTGCCTCTTCTTCTTCTTCTTCTTCTTCTTCTTCGTCGTCGTCGTCGTCGTCGTATTTTCCTTTTTCTTCATCTGCGTCTTCTTCTTCTTCTTCTTCTTCTGCGTCGTCTTTTTTCTTCTTTTTATGTGCTCTCTTTCTTTCTTCTTCATCTTCTGCATCCTCTTTCTTCTTCTTCTGCGTGGTCTTTTTTTCTTCTTTTGCGTTGTCTTCTGCGTCTTTCTTTCCTTTCTTTTTCTTTTCTCGTTCGTCCTTTTTTCTTTTCTTACGTCTTACTTTTCTACAACGTTATGTTTGCTTGCATTGTCTTCCTCTTCGTCGTCGTTGTCCTCTTCTTCTGCAACGTCGTCTTCTTATTCTGTACTGTGTCTTCATTTTCTTCTACATCCTCTTCCCCTGCGCTTTCCTTGTCTTCTTCTCCCACGTTGTATTCTTCCTTTTCTTCTGAAACTTTCTCTTCTTATCAAACATCGTAGTCTGCGTATGTTTCTTCTCAAACGCCTTTGCCGTCTTTTGAAAAGTTTAGTCACGAATAGAGCCGTCTTCTCATAGGATTTAGCATTGGTGAGCATTTTTTGCTTGGTCGAGGCAATCTTGCCTTCGAGCATTTTACTGACTAGATAAATTTGTTTTCATGTTTTTTCTCTTTCTTTTTTATTTTGTATGGATATATTGTTGTATAAATTATTCTAAAATAAAATTAACACTGACGTCTAATTTTAACAGATATATTTACACAAATTACAGAAAAATATCTTGAAAGAATAAAGAGCAAAATTGCTATTGACTTTAAACTTTAGACTACTTCGGAATCTCCCGCATCTCTTTTGAACGGTCTCTTTGTTTAAGTCGGTGAATGATGGCATAATCCATGATTTTATGTCCTCTTTGATGTCACAAGCACTTTTGCTGGACTCTCGCTCACACATAATAATCAAAGTAGTTTCAGTCTGTCGAGTTAGTTTGCCAGATACAAGGGGTGATATGGTCACAGGAATTGTATGATAACAATGACTATAACATTGGTGCTATGATGCAAAGCCCAATTTCCAGGCATAAATCTTCCGGTAGACATCTCCTTGAACCAGATCAGCACTCTCCTTTTAAGAAACTTTATATAAGTAAACTTGTTGAATCTGAGTCTCTCACCAGCAATTTCTGAATTTCGTTTTATAATACAACTATCAAAATGAGTTTTCCGAGCTGCCGTACCTTCGTAATCACCATTATGTTCATCAGATTCTTTTCGAATCCAATGCACTGTTCTCAGATTGGCAACCAGAGACTCTGAAATGTTAGCATTAGAACTTCCAGCGTGAACGCCAAGCAGTGCAGTATGCCGTTTCCAATTGCCTCATGGTGCCCTTTCTCTTACAGCTGATGCCCAACTGCACCAACTACTACACATCGCTCTCTCTCTCTCTCCCTCTTTCTCTCTCTCTTTCTCTCTCTCTCTATATATATATATATATATATAATCATAAATCACGTGTTAAAGAAAATCACATATTTAAGCCTTATTTGGATAAACGGTAGGAACTTTTGTTCCAAACCAATACCCATTTCTTAGAAAAGCGGCGTGGAAATATAATCTAGCATTAAATGATCAATAGAGTTGTTTGATAATTTGCTTTTCGCTTTTGAGTTTTCTAACTTCGCCAATCAACCGTGTCAAATATTGACGAGAATGTTGTTATTTGGACATATATCAAAGGATTTTTTTCTTTATGAAGTTTATACAGTATTTGGCAGAATCGAGTTTAGAATATTTTCCTAGCTTCTTAGTAAATCTAGCTTTCTGAAATACACGCTTCTAAAAAAGGAGCAAGAGACAACTAATTAATTATAGTAGTGTAAAACTGGTTTTGAAATGACTCCGTTCACAACTGTCAATTCAATTCACTGACATCCAGAATATTATTTGTGGGCCTTTCAGAAATATACAACACACTGCAGAAAATTTTATTATAAGACACGTGTAGATTTTAGCTAATTATTTCTTAATCATGTTTTCTATTATCAGTTAAGATTGTTTATATATTTGTCAGTAGTGATAAGGAGTGGAACTTATATCTACTAATGAAAGACAAAGGGAATAATTGTGGTTTGCTCCAATGTGCCTAGCATAGCAGTTTTTAGCCATGAATATTATTCCTATGGAATACAGTTTGTTTTATTTAGAATCTGGTTTAAACCAATTTTTTAATGGTGATCTCTATTTTCAGTTTTTAGAGTAGTAACCAAATTCTGCAACTGCTAGATTGACGCTTAAAGACCGCTTCGCCAAGGAATTGAAAAGGCGAATATATTTTTAAGTATGAGCATAACTTTTTAGGACATTCTATAATTTTTCCATATCTCTGAAAAAAATACCGAAAAATGTATACATATATTCAAAAATGATCTGTTAATGATAGCGGATTTCATTTCATACAGCAGAAATCTCAATAATAATTATATACTTGACCCGACATGACGTTTATATCGCAACGTGAGAATAAATTTCTACAAATCAATACCTAATATCATGACTAAAAAAAGGAATAAATATATTCACCATGATTCCTGGCATTACTGAGTCGGATAAAATAGCAGCACTGATTTAGAAGCTCGGCCAAGAAAATTGCGGGCACAAAAATGGAAGATATATGGAAGTTACTGTTTATATTGATTTTCTTTAAAGTATTACGAAAGACCTTATGAATCAAAACTTCGCTTATCAAACCTGCCAAGTATCTCGATAATAACCTGTGAAGATAGAAGATCTATCCTATAAATTTGACCAAAGTGGACTTGCATGCACTCCACTCCCATTGCATAGACAGAGACAAATACTCGAAGGCACAGCGAATCGAAATTCGTGCGGACATGTGGTGTTGTACAGGCAAAGAGAGTTTTGCCCAAGAGCGGTTTTATTGAATAGCTCTTTCTTTTTCCTCTTACATCTATAAAAATCTTTCAATAATTTGACTGGTTTTTGTCTACCTCTCTCTCTCTCTCTCTCTCTCTCTCTCTCTCTGTTTCTCTCTCTTTCTATATATATATATATATATGTATGTATGTATGTATAGGCCGGTTTACAAAATTTGTGGAATGAAAAGCCAACATATATATATATATATATATATATATAGTGGGTGTGCGTGTGTCCACACACATCTCTTACTATAAACGTTATTCTAATAATGGGTACACATATATTTTTTTTATTTTCTGAAACAATAAAATTAACAGCCAGCCTGAAATGAGAAGAACAATTAAAGAAAAATTATGCTTCTGAAAGAATCGAACCTGTTTCACTTTGTACCGTCAAGTAAACTGAATATTTCGACAATGCTTAAAAATGTTTGCCCGCTAAAATATCGTTCATAATAATAAGCAATACTGTTGTATAAACATTTTTTTTTCAAAAATTACTGGTTGCTTTCGTTTGGTTGTAATTTGAAAACATACCTTTTATTTAGTCCCACAAAATAGATTGTTCTATTTTCATGTGCCGTGCCTTTTCTGGATATCCTATTTTCAGTTATGTTCTTTAGTAACTCATCTTTCCAAACTGTTTTCCCTCTGCTGAACTATTGAACTCACAACTCTATCGGTTAAGTCACTGATTTACTTAAACCATCGCTCTTATTCAATCGACAATGTGTACTTGGGACTTTTTGAGACTTATATGCATAATGTACCAGTAAGTTACTCATATTCATTGTTCATATTATAATCTGTTGTTATTGTTGTTTTTCTTTAACATGTGTATAACTGGTTCCCATATCGTATCTTTATCTATATATATATACTCGGCTGGAGATTTTTTTTATCCTAGCATATGCGACGATTTTTTAAATTTTTGTATTTTCCAGTGATGTTTTGTATCTATGACTATAAACGTCATCCCATACTGGGTGCGTATCTTCTTTTACTCTCCATGTATGATCAGTCACGCCTGATGTTTCTGTTTCCTTTCGTGCTGTTGCTTTACAGTGTTCCTGCAGTCAAAATTGGGTACCTGTTTCTCTTTTTTGTTTCTTGCCACAGCTGCATTTACATTTTAAAAAATTGCTGCACTGTTCACATTGAAACAGGTAGATATGTTTATATATGCTGAATGAAGTAGCTCGTATATGTAATTTTCTATAACCTTGGTTAACGCGTAATAGGTTTCAATTTTTAAATTGCGCTAAGATAATATATTTTTTGCATTTGTTTTCGGTTTGTCTGTTGATTCGTCCCGGGTCATGTGTCTGTACAATTAATGACGCATTTCATTTTCTGAATTAATTTAGTGAAGAAAATCATTTTCTTTGTCTTGATTATTTAACCGGTGGATTCCAGTCAAAAGCTATATTAGGGATAAACTATTAGCTCCAACATTGATGATTTACAGCCCCTGAAACCAATAGTACAAATCTAATAGAGAAATAAACAGATGCAAATAAGTTCCACATAAATGTGTGTATACATATATACATGACGTTTACCAATTCGTGTTCGAGTACGATTATTACTTCGTTTTTGTGGTAATATCTACTGATAGGTTTGAACGAATATATCTCGTCAGCTCCGCAAGCAACATACATATTCTGGTAAAAACAGGGCAAACATAAGTTCCAACACGCTATCAGTCACACTCTACCACAATATGTAGTCGTTAGGTCAAGCTGCCTGCTAATGCATTCAGAAATCCCAACGGGGACTCCCTTGTGTACATCTATTGAAAGCAATGCGTTCCTACACCTCTCATCTTCAAAGTGACGCCTTCCAATACTGACCGTTTTCATTCAGTTGTTGGGTTTAAATGCACATTCTTCCACGCTCACAAGAAATCTTGCCCTTCTTCACCTCACCTTTGATGCAATTCTTAAACCACATCTTAAGTTTACCACCGTTCTTCTTCCCTGTTTTAAGATTACCATTGGGCTGCAGCTTTGTTTTGCAGCTGTCATCCATTCTCACCAAGATAATATGTTGGTATTAGAAATTCAACACTATTACAGCCGCTTCTCTCTAGCACCGCTACATCACTAAAAAACATTTTCCAGGTAATGCTGAGGATACAAGCATTTCATCTGTAGATCACCTACGCCTCGCAACCTTAAAGGAGTTTTGTAAGCACACAAGCGTGATATAACTTCAGTTTCGTACTCAACAAAATTCTGTGCTGAGACCACAGACGTTTACTCGATTTTCAAACGCGTCACTAGCTTTCTGTATGCTTTTTCTTTTGTATTTCCACATCAAGATCACAAAACAACCTTCAGCCTTTTACCAACACAAAGTACAGAAAAAGAAATCGATTTTTTCTAATCCATGATTGATAATGCCAAGGCACAGTGCAAATCACAAAACATCAGAATCACGGGACATTTCAATGCCAAAGTCGGCCAAAGAAAAAAGGTGAAACGATTGGCAATTTCGAATTAGGACAATACAATGGCCGTGGTGAGAATTAGGTGCAATGGTGCACAGCGAATGACAAGATAATAACTAACACCTATTCCAAGAGCACCCAAGCAGACTGCAGAAATGACCACATACCAGTTTTATGCAAACGAAGGATAAAACTAAGGCGATTAAAGAAACCTAACACTGTCCTAAGACTGCAGTAGAATATACTCGTGAATGATCCGCACATGCAAGAAATATATATGGACTAAATGAAAACAAAATACGAAAGACAAATTGGAAACGAAACCTCAAAATGAGACGAACTTATAATGGCTATAGTGACATTGGCGAACGACATCATTCCAAAAAAAGAAAAATTAGTAAATCACTGGATAAATTTTTGACTTGATGCAAAAGAGGCAGAAAACAATGCCCAGATATAGAACGAAATACAAGTCATAAAAAGTAAGGAGAAAATTCAGGCAAGCTAAACAAAGATGGCTCAACGACACATGTGCCGAGCATTAACGAAAGACAATCTCCTCAATGATGAAAGAAATTAACAGGACAAATGACATGCTCTGTACCATCATGTATAAAAGCAAACGACAGTGCACTCTAACTAGAAAAAGAAAAGAATATTTCAGGGATAGCATGAATATATTGTTTATCTCTTCCACAACAAAAGAGGGCAACCAACAATACACAAAATCACCGACGGACCAGAAACATTAAAACCGAAGGGAAATCGGCAATGGCCAAATTGAATCGAAATAAAGCAGCAGGATCTGATTGAATCGTAATAGAGATTTTGACGCCCTTAGAAGAGTTTGGCATAGATAGGCTCACAGAAATAATAAGCAAAATCTACAAGAGCGGCGATATACTATATGACTTAAGTAGAACAATTTTCATATTACTACCCAAAAAGCCAGGTGCAAAGAAATGTTAACTCCCCCAAATATCAGCTTTATGAGCAACATAACAAAACTCATAATCCGGATTCTGATGAACAGAGCACGGAGTAGGATCCAGAGTAGGTCCCAGAGATAGGACAAGAACAGCGTGGCTTTGTTAAACATACTAGAACAAGGAATGCTATATGCATGCTCAGAAATCTGAAAGAGCAATAGAAATACAGAAGGGCCTCTATCTGTGCTTTATATTCTACGCAAAGTTATTTGACAAAGTACGCCACAAAGATTCGATAGAAACGCTCGGGAAACTCGACATTTTCAGAAAAAGACGTCAGGATAATCAGGGATATATATTGGCAGCAAACCGCTTGCGTACGGACATGAAGCTAATTCAGCAGGTATACAAAAATAGAAATGGGCGTAAGATGTCTTTTCTCACAGAATTTATTCAACTTATACAGCGAAACAATTCTGATAGAAATAAAACCTTTGCCAGGATTCATCATTGGCGGCCATAATCTCAATATTACAAGATACGCAGATGACACAGTACTAATAGCAGACAGAGAAAGGAGAATGCAGGACAGCCTACAGAAAGAAGCTAGATGTAACGACTAAGGGTAAACGTCAAGAAAAATGAATGTATGGTCATCAACAAAAAGCAAAGTACAAGCCAGAGAAATTTAAAAAAACAAATAAGCAAATTTAGAAACCTGGGAATCGTGCTGAAAGTGGATGGAATGTGAGATGTTGAGATCCAAAGACGCATTGGCACGGCGAAGAACGCATTTCCAAAGCTGGCCAGATTAATGAAAAACAGGAAAATTTCATTGGAAACAAAAAAGAGAGTGTTGGATTTTTTATATCTGTCCTTCTGTATCGCAGTCAATGTTCGACAATCTCCTCAATGATGAAAGAAAAGCTTGAGGCAGCAGAAATGTAGTTTTTCCGGCGTATGCTGAGGATAGCATAGACTGAGCAATTGTGCTAACAACGAGGTGTTGGAGATGGAAATAAGGAAAAAAAATCATACTTGATATAAGGAAGAGACAATTGAGGTTTCTGGGACATGTATTGAAGAAGGCGTATCTAGAGAACTTAATACTCACAGGACCGATAGAGTGAATAAGAGAGAGTGGAAAGCAGCGCGTGACCTAATATAGTAATAGACCTGTGCAAATGGATGGCAGAGTAGAGTTTATGAGAGATACCAAGAGGAAGAATTTTGAGAGCCACAAGGCAGAGCCAAGTGGAAGTTCATAATCGCCTATGTCCTGAAAGGGACACGGCACATGAAGAAGAAAAGGAATATTAATTTTATCAGAAACTGTCGATATGCCTCTCTATTTAACTGTCTGTATACCTATCTATGTATCTGTGTCTGTTTATCCGTTTATTTATCTGTAGGTCTGTCTCTTCTTCTCTGTATCTGTTGGTCTTTCTCTCCGTCTATGTATCTGCCTGCCTGTCTTTATCTATCTATCCATCTATTTTACCTATCTTGTCTGTCTATTTTACCTATCTTGTCTGTCCATTTTACCACTTTGTCTATTTATCTATTATTTTATCAATATATGTCTCTTTTTCATTATATATTTATGTATTTATCTATCTCTGTATATGTATCTACCTGCCTGCGTTTCTGTCTGCCTGTATATCAATCTAACTATATCTGTTTATCTATCACTTTACCTAATTTTATTTTATTTATCTTGCTACTATTTATCTTTTTATCTGCTTGTTTGTTCATCAAGTATTTATCTGTTTTTCTGTATATCTAATATTTATTTCTCTAAATATATTCATCTACTAATCTCTTAATCTATATATCTCTGTCTATCAATCTGTCTGTCCATCTATCTATCTGTCTATCAGTATGTCTATATGTCTGTCTCTCTCTATCTATCTGTGTATCTCTGTCTGTTTGCCTGTCTATCTTTTTACCAGTATATCTGCCTGTAAATCTATCAGTCTGCTGTCTATCTTCGTGTCTGATATCTATCTATCTATCTATCTATCTATCTATCTATCTATCTATCTATCTATCTATCTATCTATCTGTTTGTCATTCTGTCTATATCTGTACCCGTCTCTCTGTCTGTCTGCTTGCCTATTTATCAGGGTTGTGTTTTTCTCTCTCTGTCCATCTCTCTGTCTTTTCATCTGTCTTCTAATCTGCTGGATTAAATATATTACTCACACTTTTAGAGCTTCTTTTCATAATATGAATGCACCATATTCATCATTAAAATATTTTAAACCGATTTTCAAGTGTATAAATCATGCTAGTTTTGATAAGTATGTGCTTCTTCGTGTACTAGCACATATTGCCAGAAAACAGATTATTTGTGGACTCTCAGCAACAGAAGCAACAATTAAAATGGGTACAACCCTGAAACTTTAAAACTCTTATAATTAAGACGTTTACTAACCGTTAAAAGAAGAAAATCTAATCAATACTGAAAAAGAGATAATAGTTTTCTTGCAAAACCTATTTTCATAGAAAACTGTTTAAATATATTGATTAACATTCCTTGTCAGATAAACTTCACTCAGCTTTTGTTTAGTTTAAAACTGAAGAAACAATCGAATTCAGCACAAAAGTAAATATTGTATACAATTATTTCTGTCTGGATTTCTGGGATGATTTGTTTATTTTGTTTGATGGCTGATAAACTTCTCGTTGGTCGAGGAGAATTCATTATTTATACTATTTACATTCGGACTATTGTTCTTGCTTTTATTTGTAAGACGTACTTGTAAGCTAAATTGATACAGTAAGTGGACACAGTGCGAATTCTACTCACTAAAACCGGGAATGTTAGGAGTTTAGTTTAATTATCTTCGCTCATGATATTTTATAAAAATAATGCATTTCAGATGAAAATCATTTCTAATAATAGTTAGTCATATAAGTCAATATCGTTTTGGTAAATATAAAAATATATTCATAGTCGTTAGAATAATTTAAAAGATAAACAGGCGATTATAATTTTTTTTAATCATTTCATCCCAAGCAAAGCGAAATTGCCACTACTGCACAGTATCTATTGATATAAAAGACTGGGTACAGGGGTATCGTAGAAAAGATAAGAGATTAATGGGATTAAAGAAGTTGGCAATTTAAATTTTTGGAGATTGTGGCTATCAGGGAAGCAAGTAAATGGAAGGGAGTTCCACTGGCGGGAAGTGCGAGAAAAGAAACTATTAGAGTAGAAGTGTTGGCTACATATAACTATTTTAAAAATTAAAGGGTGTAACCTAGACGCCAGTCTACTAGCACGCTTAATTTCATCTGGTCGTGGCACCAGAGAAAAAAGCTTTTCAACGCAGTTGACATGAAAATATTTGTGGAAAAGATAGAGGGAAGCCATATAACGTCGGTAAAGTCGGGATGCCTAGTCAGGGTCGAGTACATTGCAAATCCTTCTTTGGATTTTTTTTTTGAGGACCTCGATATGGATAGCAGAAGCACTCAATAAATAGAATAATTATTTGTCGTGTTGTATATTACATCCCTTTTAAGTTTCTTTAGATCAAAAACTTTTATCTCACAGATATGAGATTCTGCCCGTTTTATCTCGTTAAAATAGAGAATTCAGCGCTAAAAGCATCGTGAATCAATTTTTTGCTTCAGGGTTATATTTCAAAGTGCATGGATGTTGTTTTAATTATATAAAACATTTGAAATGAATTGTGAAAACCTTTTATTGCTAATATAAACATTTTTTGTTTTGGAAATTACTTCGAATTAATTGCAGTGTTGCGGTAATGACTAAAATTTTATTAATATTCACAACACAGGAAAAACACGTAATAGAATTTTGATAAATGTTTTACGTTTCTTGATATTTCTTTGATTTAATAATAGAAAGAGAAAGGAAATTGCATTTAAAAAAATCGGGGATTACAGTCTGTCACGAAATCGTTTAAAATGCTTTTATTTGTCATTAATTCTAATGTTTTAAATTAAATGCTAAAGCGCATATTTGCTTCATGTAACAGTATCTCGGCCTTATTTACATTATTTACCCTAATATTGTACTCAACTTTGTTGTTTTTATTGAAAGGTTTCTGCGGTTGTGCTCCTCGGCTTTCATCAGGTGCTGGTCCAAGTGACGGAACACTTTATTTAATCAACGGTGTTATGTCGTTCTCTTCTCGCTGATCATGTCTCAGGATAATCTTGTCTAGCTTATATTTAGTACTGATAACAATGGTTCACAAATATTTTTCCCTGGGGAAACATGTGAATTTTTCTTTTTACTAATTTTGATGCTGTGAATTTCCGAACAGTTTTACTCTATCACCTCTATTTTCTTCACATATCTCATTGTTATTTTAATGCATATAAATTCAAAACATATGTTTATTTTCAATATTGCAAAGGTAAGTTCATAATAACAGGCAGCATAATGAGTGATAATCTATTTCTCGTCTGTTTAAGATTTAGATCTAATATGTACACTGCTGCTTGTCACATTGGACTGCATTTAGGGAGAATTGTCTTTATTATAACTATTGCTGCTGCTGTGATTGAAACATTGCTGTGCGCCAACTTAATAGGCTTAGCACAGAAATAATTATGATTTGAGAGCTGTTAAAAAAACTAAAGATAAATGCAAAAAAATGATAATTCCTCATCTAAGAAATTTTCCAGTAAATCTTCGGTGAATTATACAATATCTTAAATTTTGCTGATCATTTACCAGAAAGAAGATTTATATGGCAATGACCAAATGATAGACTGAAAATGAGAGGCTTGGATAATAAACTGCATATGGCAGAATATCTCATCGTAAAACCATGATCGTTTTATGTCACATTTTCCAGTTTGAGAACTGACGCTGTCATGCATCTATTTCTTATCCATAAAGGGTTATTTTATTGTTTAAGGCATCATTGAAAGTAAGTAATTATTCAGTGAAGCGTTTGAAATAAATTATCAATACTTCAGTCATGGTTATATTTTAAACACTTTTGTAGCTTTAGGCATTTTCTCTCCAGATATTTACTTCTTATTTCTTTATGAGCATCTTTCCACTCACACGAAAAAATAAACTAGACAAGTAATTTATGAAACGTAATGGATTTATGTAAATTTAAACTATATTTAGTTGGTTAATTTAACAACATATCAACCCAAATGGAACATATGACTTAGATTTCAGAAATCCCAATAAAATTACTCAGTAAAAGGATACAGGTTTGGGTTACACTTTAGGCAAATTTCCAGTTTTCATTGAAGTCAAAAAGTGAAGAAAATAAACATATGTTTGGCTTCTACTTCAATCAAAACGACAGAAACGGGCACGGTTTAATTATTTTTTTAGGTATGGTGTCCCTTCAAGGCATGGAAGATAGGTCTCTCCACAACTCTCTATCCTTTGCAACTCTATGTAATTTTTGTTCGTTTATATTTCTTGTCTACCTCTGTTTTTGAATGTATTTCCAAAAGTTCGTTTGGTAAATTATTCACTGTTTATCTCTGTTTCTATTACATTCAATACGTTCTGTATTTTAAAATTCTCCAAGCTCACATTATGTGTCAAAGAAATCCGAACCGTCTCTTTAAGATTCCTATTAGTTATCATGTTTTAATAACTTTCTTTTTGCTTGCGTGTTCCGTCCAATGTATTCTCAGAATCTTTCTGTAGAACCACATCTCTGTTGCTGCAAATCTCCCTTTCATCTTGAAAGAAACGGTCTAGTATTCACTACCATATAAGATTATTCTTATTATATAGCAATTCAGCACACTTTTATTTTTGTTTAACGCAAGATAAAGAATTGTAAAACTGTTAACAATCGGCGGTCATTAACTAAAAGTAGTGAGCCGATTTAGGTATCATGGCTCGACAATCAGCAAAGCCGGTCCCATAATCGGAATAATTTCAAGATCAGAACAAACAATTACATCTGCTACAAGTGTAAGGACCATCTAGAAAAACAAGAAAATCTACCTAACATAAAAGATTATGCTATTGCACGCATTAGCCTTCACATTCTTTCTGTACGCCTGTGGATCTTGGACAGTAGCAACAAGACTACAGTGAAAAATAAATGTATGTGATGTTATTTGCCACAGGACCAGCCTATGCATTATCTCCATGGACAGCATACAAATGACGTAGTGCAAGACACCATCAGACAAGTAACCTGTCTTTCGACTTCATAACCACTGTCAAGAAAAAAACCTTGAAATTTTAGAGTCATTTCATAAGAGCCAGCAATATTCCCACAGTTATCATCTAATAATGTCACTGAATAAACTAGAAGATCATTCAGAGAGACACAAGCAATACCTCGCAAAAGTGACATAAAGAGAGAGATGCTCATGTACTCAGTAATTCAGTGGTCTTATGACCATACTCGGTCATACGATTAATGATGATAATAGTTGGCACTTGTGAGATGCTGAATGCTCGGATAATTTCTGCGTATTTTATGACCTGATAAAAGAACAATTCAGATTAATTTAATCTTAATTAAAGTATATTTTCATATTTTTATGATAATGTTGTTCTATGTACAACTGACATTGTCTGATATAATCTGCTTGTAGGTATTTTTATCTGTCGATTTTTAGCTTTCATGATATTTTTAATATGTGAACAACGATGAAGTTTTAATAAAAATCTTAAATTCTGAGCACATTAGAATCAATAACTGGCCGTTGTAATTTCTAGAATACAAATGAGGAAAGAAAGCTTCGACAAATGAATACTCACAGGACATAAGGAAGGCCAAAGGTATAACAAAAAGCAGCAAGTAACCTATTTAAAGAGCTTAGAGAAATGTTTAGTAGAACAAACATTAAGAGGGATAGCAAACGTCAAAGAGAGCTATGGCGAAACATGATCACCTACGTCTTTAAGGAACATGACATATAGAAGGGAAATGTTTTTAAAGCTTGTATTTTTTTCTAAGGGACAATAGTTTCCGAGATAGTCTTATGATAATATGGTGATATAACTGCGTAAGAACTCCGTAGCAAATAACACGATAAATGTGATTAAAACAGAACCATACTACTGAGATGTTTGTAGCTCGCAAAGAAATATTGAAGAGCGATCTTTAGATTATAAAATTTTATGTATTCCAAATGATATTATATGCCGTACGAGTCCTGTAGTTACGATGAATATAACAAGAAATTCATTTTCCGGCAGAATTCGGTTAATTTCTGTGAATTCTTTATTTAGCACAGTCGCCTTAAATAATAGACAGGATTTTTCTGGTTCTGGCGTAAACTGACCTCTGGCCTCCGATAAGTGATTTGATAATATTCAGAAAGGCAATCTATTATAATTGACGTACTAACCAGGATCAAGTTTATTTGTCAGAGTCGATATCCAATTTATCATCAATCGGCTCACTTTCCTTTCCTTGAGTCTAGCAGTCATACGATGACAGATTACCCTGAAATTGAAATTTATAACTTACTGCCCGATCGTTGAATGCTTTATCGGCTGTAAATATCAGATAAAGTAACCGTATATTTAAAAGTTTCCTGACAATGCAACACATGCTTCATTTAAATTTGTTCGTCTCTTTATTTGTATGAAGCTGGTTGATAAAAAAAAATCAGCCGCTGGGATATATGTCAAATTTTGTGACTGAGAATTCGTCTGTATGTTGAATATTGTTACCGCGTCTGGTCTGGTACTTCTACTATGTATCTGGAAATTCTTGACAAAATTCAAAGAGTCAACGACAATCGTCTGGAATCTAATTTTCAATCACTTTCTATCTTTCTTGTGCTTTTTCTAAAAATATTTTAAATGGAAATTGTTCTGACGAAATTTCCTCTTTGGTACCACTATTTTGTGAATTTAAATATGCTACAAGATTGGCAGATAGGTTTCGCGATTTTAATGTATAAAAATAGGTGTACCTTTAAGTTTTATGCTAATACTTTCTTCCATGCCACTTCAAGCATGAGGAATATTATTTTAGCCGTTAATCTCTACTACAATCTTCAAAAACTTAAATTAGACAACTAGTCCTTGGACAAATATGAGACATTTGAAATTGTCTGGGGTTAGCTCCGACAATTTAAAATCGTCCCAGCGCTTGTTGACGATAGCTGCGAATGTAGAATAGTCCTCGTTTTCGTCTTTCCTGAGATTAAGGCATTTCCATCTTTTATGGAACAACAAGATTTTTGGACTAAATAGCTCAGTGAGGCCTGTCACTACATCGTCGAACGTTAAATCTTTCGTTTATTTTGGGAGAATATAATCTACGAACTTAGTGTGTTCGTTCCTACCTAACTTTCTGAGTAAAAGTCTTAATTTTTTTTTTAATTCAGTGCTGGCAGTCAATATTAAAATATCTTCATATCGCCTGTAATACTCTCCAAAATTGTTTCTTCCTCAATTGAGTATTTAAAAGTTTCAATAGCGTTCCACACAGCATCTTGTGAAAACGTCTCCTCTTTTTCCGTGTTCATTCTCATGCTGTACTTGTTAATTTTGATAATAGTTCTTATAATTGTAATTGTCTTTCTTGCATTTCCATATATCTTTCTTCATTTGCTTTTTGCATTTCCATATGTCTTTCTGCGCTTCTCTTAATGATTTCCAGTATTCCTTTGAGAAATTCCCCCATGATTTGCTGTTTCTATTCCTTGACGGGTTTGATTTTTTAGCTATTGCTTTCTAGCAATTAATTTCAAAAGTTTTTCTTCTATCTCTCTGTGATAGTGTTGCCAAATTGTTTGTGGTCGACTTGTTCGAATCAACGTAGTGGACTTTGTTAAAGTGATTCAGGGTATCCGTCTCAAATTTGTTGTGCGACTTGTGTAAGAATCTATTTCGCCAATTTCTTGTTGTCGATTCCTCTGTATGTGAGTTTTGAGATTCTCGACGCTGATGTGTTGTTCCTTGGTGGTATACTTGAGTTCGTGGATTTGTTTTTGAGGACTGACGTGAAAAACGTATTTTTTCTCCAAGTGAATTTATTCGAAATCCTTTGTCGCTAATTTGTTGTGGATTCTTGTTGAGAAACAAAACAAAATCATGAATAACAGAAGCAGATATTAAGATAGTAAATGTAATTTATATTGAACAAAAATATACAAACTGGAACACTGGTTAGTCAATTCAGGAATACTCTTAGTATAAATCAATATATACAATCTTGTAGTGAAGAATTAAGTTTATGAAATGAGTTTATATCTTTACTAACTCTCTGACAACCACTCAACCCCTGTGACAATCAATCTTTATAACTGCTTTACCACTACTGCTCCCCTGTCGTACTCTGTATAGGCAGGATTATATGTACACATCAGACGAGTCCATTCTTATGTTTAAAAAGAGATGATCTCCAACAATTATCTTTCGTATCATGAGAAAACGCGATAATGATATAATAGTGGTTAAATGTCATTATCCTAAAGTCTTAGTAAAGACTTAGTGATTACACATGATAGAAGGCATCCATTAAATATATTGCTGTTTCCTCCGTTATTATAAATGCATATTCTCGTTACTGTCCTTAGATTTTTCTTCATTTTATTTAAAATTTAAATTCACCAAGACAAAAACATGAACAAGTCAATTTCTTCAATCAATAAATATCAATTAAAATTAAGAAAATTAAAGTATAAAGGTTTGCACGAGTAGTAACTACCGTAACCTATTCTAACAAGTGTTTTAAGATAAACCTTTCCAAAAAAGAAACTATGATCAGGAATTTGGATGAAAGCAGTGGCGACACATACTGATTTCATATAAATAGTTCAGTCCATATGGAATGAATAAATACTAAACACTTCAAATATGACGGTGTACGGATCATTTAAAAGAACTTTAACATTTAGAGATAATTAAATTGAACATAGAATAGGCTGCGCCATTCTTAGTTTTGCACAACGCTAAGCATTGCAACAAAACCAAAACATTATACTGAAAAGTCGACCTATGTTCTTAGACTGTCTCTTGTTTTGTTCGTAAATAGTTTCATATGATTGTCATGCATGGCACCAAATTCGTCCAAAAATATCAAAACTGCCAGCTTTATACAGTCACATTCTTAGACTGAGGGTGAAGAATAAATTCATGCGAATTAAGCCCGTAATTCTAAGCAAGGACAATATTTGATTTTAGATCGACTGTACAGAGCCAGAATCCAAAGACTATGTCAGATGAGGTGATTAACAGAATTTAAGGACTTTTATAAACAACAGCAACTAAAAGGGATAGTACATGGAACTTGAAGAAAAAACAAAGGATAAATAAAGAAGCTAAATTTACGCAGTTCTTTAAAGAAAAAGTAAGGAAGGATGTGTTATTAATACGGAAAAAAACAATACGTTACTGCAATTATTAAACATATTTACCTGAAAAATTATTTTAATTAGATAATTTTATACTTTTCAACCGAAAGTGGCGCACTGGCTGCTCGCCAATGAATTCCAAATGTCGCCTTATAAGGAAACGGCTAATATTATCATTACCATTGCAGTTCTGGAGATAGACTCGGAGCAACTCTCAATAATCAAATATTCTCCCACCTTTCTCGCTACCTACTTGTATAGTAACTTTTAAGCTGGTTCAGGGTTATATTCATAAGGATGTACGTCAGGTGTCGACCTGGAGTATTGTTATATTCTCTATTTAACCTACTGTTCAATCTTATGTCGATATGTAAATTTATTCAGTGTCGGGATTGGACACTCATTAACCGTTGTCTCAAATATATTCTCTGCTGTAATTTAACGATCAGTATCGAGTCACAACAAATATGCACGGGTGTTGTTCTTTCTTTACTGCTCTACATCAACATAACCTTTCCAAAAATTACAACTGGTTGGAGTAGTGCTGTTTTCTGAAGTATCTCCGTTAAAAGCGCAATCCCAGTTTTTCCTAAGATATCTTCAGATTTCGTTCGCCACCATTCTGATGGCCTCGCCAACAACAACAGGGAAAATTCCACTTTAAGCCCACATACATGTGCTATCTCATGTTTCAAATCTTAATACCTTTCCCCTTTTGATTCATTTTCTTTCTGAAATAATCTTCTCCCTTATATATCAATGATCCAACGCTGTCATCATTCCTTCTGGATAAGGATAATATATGGCATTTTCGATACAATTATTTTATCACATTTCATGTCGAACTGCTAGAGAAACTTTACACTGATTTTTCAATCATTAATATAGTTTATACTCATACTATTTTCTTCTCTCCCCAGTTTTTATTTACCATTACGCAATCAATACTTATGATTGTGCTGTGTCTCTTTTTCTATAGATGTCGTTGTGCTATCATGACGCATTTACCGTGTCACTGACAGTCTACCCTGCTTTATGTACATTCTGTACAGCGCTGAACATGCAATTTTGTCAGTGTAATATGCAACATAATTGGTTTTCAATGCTAGATCTTGGGCAACACATTACGTTTAATTTTTTCTATCTATGTTCTTTTCTTCATATTTTCCCTTATACGAATTTCCCTCTAATATGCTCTTTACAAAAAAAATATTTTTTCAATATTCCAGTCGTACTATTTAACCCATAGCTAGAGGAGAAGATGAATTCTTACTTTTCTCAAAGTCAATGTGGGCGTAAATAAACGTAACTTTCAATTCGGGTCTTATTTTGAGCTTCTATCCATTTCACCACCCGTATAACTATTTCATATTTCTTAGAAATTACTATTCTGTTACATATTCCGTACAAGTCCTAAATTACTATTTTAGATTTTTCTTCTAAAACTTGTCTTTGTTGATACCACTCCTGTCTCCCTTATACCTGCTACTGATCAGGAATCGTTAAAAAATTGTCCTTCGGAAACGTTGTAATCTTTTTTTTTCACTCTTAATACATTTTTTACATCCTATCAGAACACTTTCTTCTTTGTGCCACAGCAGGTAAATTCCGTGGAAACCAATTTTCAGAATGTTGTCATATTCCCTAGTGTTCCCTTAACTGTATGCCTAATTTCTTCTTCTATTCTTTTCATTCTTATCTGTTCTACTTCGGAGAACTGCTATGGTATATATGTTTATACCTAGCACTTCATTCTTTCTATTTGATTATCAATTGAGAAATAAACCTTGGTGTCTAAAGTATTTTTCAAATAACATTTCCTTCTCTCCATTTTTTAAAATTTTGTCCAACTCTAACATATACAGTTACTTACAGACACTGTCTTTAATGTTTTTATAACATGTCAATCAAGTATCTCAATTCTGTCTGTCCTCGTTACAATTTATACGCTGATTGTACTTTCTAATATCGCCTTTGATTTCTCCAAAACAGCGCATCATCTTTTTTTGCTTATGCTGTATCATGTTTCCTTTTAATTCCTGCGGATTTCAGATGATCCTACTTCTTTCCCTCTATAATATTTATTTCTTAAGCGTTTTCTGATCAGTCTGTATTCACCTCTTCCGCAATGTGCATTTTTTCTTTAATTATTCACCACTGAAATCTTCAAAACTGCTTTACTATGCAGTTACTAAAAGATTTTACGAAATTCATCTGCATTATCTCAACATTTTCATATCAAATTATTTGATTCATTTCTTCCGCTCGCATCTTTCTGAAATCCTTTTCGTTCCCTGAACGTTTTCATTAATTCTACAATTTTCCTCATTTTTTTGTAATTATTTTAGACCAAGTAAGTATGGAATGGGATGTGCGCCGTGGTGAAGTTGAGATCGGCTCGGAACGAGAAATCGGGAAGCCGAGTTCAAATTCCAGTTGAATTCATTGCATTCACTTACGCGCAAATACCTTTCGGAAAAGTATTAATCCGTCTTTTCCCTCCAGTTATGGGTTAAATAACAGGACAGATTGGATTCTATACCCTTGGCAGGCAACCAGTCTACCGCAGAAAGCAATGGCAACCTTCTGCGGGATAATCTTTTGACCAGTCAGTCATGCCTCTTTCGAGACATGATCGCCCAAGCATGTTTCACGTATGGCACTTAACTGACTTAAGTATGGAACGACACAATAATATAGGGGAATACAGGGAGGTAAAACGAATGAGAAAACTTTACTCAGGCAAACTGAGGAAAGTACAATAAAAGAAAATGTTTGAAAAAGTAAAATAGAAACTGACGTTGCATTTAAATGCTTGAAGATTTTAATAAGTGACGCAAGTAAATAGAAGGTAGTTCAGCGAGCTAGAGGTGTGAGAAAAGAAACTTTTATAATAGAGGTGGCGGTTGCATCTAACTAGATCAACAGTAAAATGCTGTTGTCAATCTAGTAGAACATATATATTCATGTACAGAGAAAAGGCTCATCAGAAAACTTGCCATTAATATATTTGTAGAAAGGAATGTAGGATTTCTCTTCACGTCACGTCGGTGAGAAAATGAGAATGTGACTGAAGTCGAAATGAAAATCAGGATCGATTACATTAGATACCCTTCTTTGAATTGCTTCCAAAAATGGCGAGATCTGCAGAGCGCTAGAACCGTCAATGCGTAACTGAATAGTAGATTTATAGATGTGCAAGATGGATTCTGTTGAGAAACAGTTTCTAGTACGACACCGTGAAACAATATTCTTAGTAGCAGACGAAGCAATTGATTCAGTATAGTTGCTCAACTTTATGTCCGTCAAAAATGTGAGCCAAATAAGTTTGCTCTGTTGGAGCTTAACATCAAGCATAGTGACGGCATGCAGAAATGTTTCTCTGTGGTTATTAACCTGATTGAAGGTCCTTTTCGAGAATAGTTACCAGTTGATTTACTTGGATGTGTTAGACTTGCTACTAAGACAGCAGTAAAAGTTTCTATTATCTGCATTAACACTTAGTTAAGAACTGATGACATCGCGGAAATCTTTGTTGACGATTATAAAAATCTTGGATTCAAGCATAGAGCCCTGGGTGAGCCCTTCGTTATTGTGAAATAATCTGGAAGCGTGTCCGTTTAACACAAGCTTCATTACATTGTTAAAAATGATTGAATTAAACCAAATATCTGTCCAGTTACACCGTAGATCTTGAGCTTGCGAAGAAGGCCAGCATACCAAAAACGGTTAAATGCTTTTGAGATATCAAGAGCCACTGCTGGAGCTTTGACATTCTAAATCTTGATAAACAAATTGATTGATGGTCATTAACACTTCAGTGGTAAACCTGGAGATACGGAACTTGCTATATTTGTCCCTAAGTACGCCGTGTGATGTACGAAACTTAACAAAATCGGCGTTGACTAATGCTTCAATTACTTTGTTAAAAAGATGTAAAAGATTGTTTTAGAACAAAAATGAAGGTGTAATGAAAAGTTTTCGACTCGATACGCTTCTCGATATTTGAATAAATAATCAGACACATGTTAATAATTCGAAGAGTCATAGTTTTTTTAGAGTTCTTGATAACTGGAACTTGAAAGAACATCCAACAATACAATCTTGATCTCAGTTACAATTTTCAATAAGTACTCTTTCAATTTTTTAGGTGTGTTCAAATTGTACAAAAGAATTACTACAACAGTCATGTCACACAACTCTTTTAACTTCCTTGTTGAATCAGTTAATTTTCAATTTTTTCAGTTTCTTTCGAGTTCACTCTTTTATCATATAGAACAGCAAACTCAATAGATCGAGATTTGCTAGTCTCCTTATCCACAAAAATGATGTCGGGTATTCGTGCCGTATTGACATAATTTTAATCAAACGGAAAAATAAAACCAACATATCATGTCATTTTCTACCATTTTCTCTGGCTGATGTCCGAGATATTTCCTTTTGGTGAAGCCACATTTACGGCCTGCTATCCAATAGATTCTCTTACCAATCTAATGATGTGGTCTCTTACATTCTTTCTGTGTCATTTCGTGTATATAGCTTACTGTCTCATCGGTTTATCTATACATCCTTCAGCTGGTTTCTTATTTTGTTCTGTCTGTCCTGGCCTTGGATGCATTTATCTGCCCCTTGTGCTGACTTTATTTCTTTCTATAGAACCATGTTTTACCCAAAACCAACTCCCAATCCTTGCAACTTTTTCTGATGATAAACATTATCATGAAGTTTTTTTCTTTCAAATTATAACGTTTTTCCATACAATGCTTCCTAGCTACAATGACAGTCACAGCGCTTCACTCTTTCAGTAAATAATAATAATTATTGTTATTCACTGACACCAACACATTTCTTAGAATCCGTACAAACACTATCGAGGCCATCGTTTGAAAAGTTTCTTATCTTCCTCAAATTTCTGTTTAATGTGTTTGTTATTGTTCATGTTTGGTTATTATCATTGGCGCGATTTTAATATTTATGTCACAGTTTACTGGCTTGCAACGAAGTTCTGCAATGTTTCTAATTTGTTGTTCACTTTTAAGTTCATTGTAAATTGTTTTTCCTTTGTCTAATTTGCAGCAGATAAAAATCCGGGTAAAGGAAATATTTGTTTTTATACACATTTTGAGTAAATGTATTCTTAATGCATATTATGCTAAAAGAATCCCAGAGAACCAGTTGTTTAATTCTTCTTTAAATTTCTTTATTTTATAGCTGAATCGTTTAAATTCTTTCCAATATATCTAATTATCTTTTTCATTGGTTTTTTCAAAAAGTATTTAGTGCTGTACTAATGAGTACAAGTTTTAACTCTATATGCCACATCTTATGACATTGACAAGGGTTAGATATTTAATCAAACATGACCTACAAGCCTATTTTCGGGATAGTGGTGGTAATAGATTAAAGATAAATAAAACTTGTAATTAGTACCAGAATTTTTTAGAAACCTGTAATTATACTTGATTTTATTGTCGGCATTAATTAAGTAACTTTTCAGTCACTATTTCACTGTGTTTTTACTTGAATGTTATCATTCTCAACATTTATTTACTTTACTGAGAAGAGCCTGTCTGTCGTTTTGAATGGGTGTTAGTTTTTAATGTCACATTCACAAATATTCCTAATTTCCCTAATCATCAAAAGAAGTTCTACAAAACGGTGCTGAAGAATGATTAGCTCAGCAAAAAATAGATAAAAACACTTGTGTCTGATTATTTATTCAAATATCGAGAAGCGTATCGAGTCGAAAACTTTTCATTACACCTTCATTTTTGTTCTAAAACGATCTTTTACATCGTTGAATCCAAGAATTTGAACAATTCGCAGTCATTTACCGATTCTGCTAACTCATATTTTTAATCTTTCTTATTTAATTTTTGACAGCATTGTCATTACTTGCATTGTCGCCAACATATTTTTCTCTCTGTTGTCAGTCTATAGTTACTGCTATTATTGATTACACATTTGTATCTTCCCAGGAGAGACCACTGGTAGCAATCACTGGAGTAGATGTTCCTTTAAAATCCCCAGCAACTTCCACAATATTGTTACCAAATCTAAATACCGTTACTTATTGGATAAGATGATTTACCACACATCTCCGATAATAGAGCTGGTTCCAGTGATACTCCTCTAGATTATCATGTGTTATAAACAAAACAAATATCTTTCACTTCTATAACATGTTTAGTTCCCGATGTAATAACACAGAATATACAACCTGTTCAGAGTGTAACCGGTATTATACTAGGTTGTATTGCTTTGAAATATTAAAATGTATGCTCGAACAATTTTTACCTTACATAAAATGTAATAGATTAGAATATACACCCTCTTAGGCCAATCAGGCTCATTAAATTCACTTATGTGCAATAGGAATAAGTTCATCACTTTTCCCCATCAGGTATAGATAAATAGCAGGACATGCTGAATCCTATCCTATAACAATTGATGGCAACTAAACTATGATGAGGACAACTCGGAATTCAAAACCTTCAACTATAGCTAATCGTGGTAAGTACGGTTACACCCCCGGAAGACATGGTCAATAGAGAAAGCGTTCGACTTAAGATTGAGCAGGCACTGGAAATATATCTAGAAATGTTTCAATGAGTTTTTACCCCTGGTACATTTTTTTCATGCAGTAAGATTTATATTGCTGTATTCGACAGATCATATTTGGAGATATAACATGCGCAACCTCACGAATTAACAGAATATTTGCGTTTGCATTCTACAGTCTAAATTTTTTATTAGTTTGCATACTACTCGGATTAAACCACTGGATGTCTATTTATTAAGATCAGTCCCTTTTTAGAAACATAGATAAAGGTTACCTTGTTGAATACGTCAATACTCAGCCGTCATTACCATTTCTAAGCTAGAGCCAACACATAACCTTCTAGTCATGAAAAATAGTTGTGGTAAATAAAAATAAAAGAGGATTCAAACTGGCCCAATTGAGAACAATTTAGGTTAGGCTATTTTAATCTTTGACGTATGAAGAAGACTATTTCCAATTATATCCTGGTTATTATTCTAAACAAGGTTTAATTACATATCCCGTGGTGGTTAATCTTTCCTGTTAGAATTGGGCAATAATTTGTTGTTCCTTTCTATCCTGCATCTTCATTTGCTGGACTAAAAATAACTATTTCCAGTCTTCCTAACAACTAGGAATGAGAACCACATTTTTTTATTATTTTAATCATTTCACCCCATGAAAAAAAGCAAATGTACTAAGATGCAAGAAGTTACCGAGTGTGAAAAAATATGAGACAATGGAAACCATTAGTAAGATAGAAAAATAAAATGTAAAGAATTAAGAAGACGTAAGGTATCAATTTATATCACATTTAAATTCTTAAAATTCAAGAGGCTAGAAGAGAGTTCCACAGTCGAGAAGTGCAAGAGAAGAAACTGTTATTATAGTAATTACGGTTACTACTAGCCATTTCAAATGGAAAATGATGAAATCCAGTTACGAATTTAGGATTGAGCTTCAGTATGTTTAATTAAGTTTCCCCTTGAAAGAAAGGATTTACTCTTTCCTGGAAGATCCCGTAATATTTTATCCTTTTACTTTTCAATAAACAATTCTGGTTTGGGTCAATTTTTTCTACTTAAGCAAAATTCACTCGCGCCATCTTTTGTGAATTACTATTTTCATAGTACATTTTTTTTAATCGTGTCACCCCAAGCAAGGCATTCCACTGCCACTATAGCGCAGGGGGTTACATAGAGAGATTGGGAATATGAAATGTCAGAAGGAGGGTGATAGACGATTTAGGATGTACATAGGGAGAGAGTTGGAGAGAGTGGGTGTGAGTTAGTGTGTTAGGAGGTGTCTATTAACCTTACATTTAAACTCCTGGAGGTTGTAGCCGTCGGGGAAGCAAGCATTCGGTAGGGAATTCCACAGGCGGAAAGTGCGAGGAAAGAAGCTGTTGGAGTAGAAATTGCGGTTACATTTCATCGGTTTCACTGTAAAAGGGTGGGACCTAGTTGCCAATCTAGTATCTCGTGCAAATTCACATCTAGAGCTCGTCATGTCATATACACAATCGAATCAGCTTAATTTTTGATGTATTTTATTAATACGAAAGAAGTAAAAATATCTATTTCCGAAAACCGTTACTATCTGTAAAACCTCCCGAGAGAACGATTCCCCGACCATTTTAACTTTAACCTCTATAAGTAAAGTTAACTATACTATATATACTCATAATCTAGACTTATTCCTTGCTTATGCCTATGCAACAACTTTATTCAGTAACACTCTACATTGAGTAGTTCTGAAACCTTTTACTGAGTGAAAGAAAAAATTAAAGAAAATGGGGTTTTGCCGGCGTTGCTCTCTGGACTGCCATAATCTAAACATATTTATAAATGGAACTTTGTCTGTGTGTGTGTGTGTGTGTGTGTGTGTGTGTGTGTGTGTGTGTGTGTGTGTGTGTGTCCGTTACCTATAGAACCGATTTTCCTAAGATTTGACACAGTTGTACTATGAGCGTTTGCGAGTGTTCTTAGCTAGGTTTTCTGTCGAGGTACCCCCAATAAATATCGAAAATTGATAATAAAAAATCGGGTTATAGGAGGAGTGGTCTGATTTTAATCAAATTTGATACACTCCTCGACAAAGACATAAGAAACGATATTCAGAAGTTTCAATGTTGCAGTTCTTACAATAGTGCAGAAAATCAATAATATATAAAAGGCAAGGTGTTTGTGTGTGTGTCTGTTTATCTGCCTATTTGTCTGTATTTTTTCAGCCTTTTTATTTTAGTTTTTGCTTCTGGTGTAGCTCTAAGTAGGTATAATTGTAGTTCTTAGTCTCAGCTATGATACCATTTACTCAGAGAACTTATTTATCCTTCAAAATTCAGTTCACGACGAAAAACGTATTTGATATCGATACCAGGAAATCAAAATTTGATTTACATCCATTCATTTTTCTTTCAGTCTACGGTTTCGCTTAATCTGGAAACAACTATTGCTTTTTAGTCTTTCGTGCCAACGTCCAAAGAGTCTGAGCTCCAGGACCATGAATTAGTTTTAAAGCTTTCATTACACCCGAGCAATGCCGGTCCATACTGCTAGTTATTTAAAAATATTTCTTCATTGTAAAATTTCTTTATTCACCTATCTATCTTTTGAATATTCATTTCTCATTTTCATTTACATAAACTTCACTCGTTTGAATTGCATCGATTTAGAAGTACATTACTCTCGGTGACGACTACTTTTAAAAGTCTTGAAGTAGTGTTAGTATTATATGAACAAGCATTTATTATTATACTATTAAGCTTATTTCATGTGAAAATAGTTAGATCTTATATTTCAGATATCACCAAGGTTTTGAGGCGAAGAAATTATTTAGCTTTAAAAGGATACTGAAATTGTTTCCGTGAAATATATTTAAGACGATCCAATTTTATGCTTCGCCGAGAAAAACCAAGAAAAGCACCTCCAAAATACTGTTTGCTTGTTCAAATAGCTATATTTGTAAAGCATTTGTTCATTTCTTTATAGCTATTGCACAACATTTTCGTAAATACATCGTTTTATATTAGTTCTTTATCCACATCATAAAACACATCGCTTCGTATTGCTTTTAGCTGGAGAATTTCATTTATACAGAATTTTTCCCTGCCTAATATTTGAAAAAATTATGAATGCAGAATTTCTTTGTTGGAAATTTTATTTCTTTATACATGATTGAATATCGTTTTAAATCAAAGATATAACATTCTTAAATAAACTAAACTTATCAAACTTAGAATAAGTATTAACAAGTGAAAAAAAACTAATTTGTTTCTCTTTAGAAATGAACGTAGCTTAACAAAAAATTCCGTCATCATACATATTCAGGTTTTATTAAAAGTTAATGTTTCTGCAACAAGCGAATATCAATCAACGAATGTTGGTAATGTTTCTGCCTATAATTATAATTAGATGACAAATATAATATTTTAATCTCATAATGAATGATTTTATTGTGAATATTTGTAGTTATAAGATTACAAATATTTCTAATTGGTGGTGTAAATAGTCGTGTGTTTTTTTTTTATTAAGGTAGGACCGGAATTAAACTCGCGAAAATCAAGCAAGGCACTGCCTGACAAAGTGTTTCATGATGATTTAAGGTAAGGCTTTACAAGAGCGGACGTGCTTCTTGACGTCCACCCCCGACAATCACACTATCTGAAGTACATTTTTTCTAAAAAAGTTGACATTCAAGGCATGAAACTCCACTCTAATCTTATATATATATATATATATATATATATATATATATATATATATGTGTGTGTGTGTGTGTGTGTGTGTATGTGTGTGTGTGTGTGTGTGTGTGTGTGTGTGTGTGTGTTTTGCGCATGCCTTCTTATGAGCTCTTATGCTAACCTCCTCATAATCTCAGAGCTAGTAGAGGTGCTGGTTTAAACACCAACTATCAGTCTATGTAGCAGGTTGTACTCGTTTATCCGTTACAAGTAAAAGTATTAAGCCTGACGAATCATTGAATAAATCTCTACAGTTGTATAGTTAGTTTAATTCATTTTTATGTTCAACTATATGCAGATTATCATTAGCTTTCAATATAACCGCCAAATACAAACAAAATTTTTTTTTTAAATATCGTAACAAATTGTCAGATCGTTAAAAAAAATGGGGGGATCATAAGTTAATAAGAAAAAAGGAAACAAAAACGAAAATTAGATTTAAGAATTTAACAGAAAGACAGTATGGGCAAAATTAAGAGAAATAAGTAAAAAAGTGGATTGACCAGCAACAAAATATTTTAAGAAATGTGTGGGTTTGGCACACATCATAAGATTTTATTCTTTTAAGCTGTGAATCATTATGAGTTCTTCGTCATACAACATCATACTCCTCGAATGTTTTGTTCACTTGTGAGTTCAATCCCTAGCTACAGTTGATTATTTGAGTTTTCGTCATTTTTATATATTTATTTATTTATTTGTTGTATTTTTACGAAAATTTAAGGAATCAGCGACGAAAATCTGCCAATTCGGCTAAAAATAGAAATAAGTACAATATGGGATCCAGTAAAATGAAGTGCTGGCAAAAAACAAAGAACAAAAGTTGTAATATGAGCTACACCAAAAATGATGATAGGATATTAGGTTTAAGAGTCCTAAAAATCATGACTCAGTAGATAAAAGCAATGAGTGAATCCAGTGATTTCTCCTAAAAAGATGTAATTTCAATATCTGATCTGGATACAGTTATTTTTAACAAAACTTCGCGAGTTGAGTTGAACGATGATAACTAATGGTGAAACATCTGGAAGAGGCACGGCATGTGAAGCTAGAACAATCTACCTCGCTAAATAAAAAGGGTTGTTCGAAATTACAATCATCTGGAAAAGTCCAGAGAGTACAACGGCCGAAAAGTCGTGAATATGACATCAAAGATAAGGATAGCAGTCAGAACAATGTAAATAGTGTACATAACAGCAAGTAAATACACAGATGTAAATAACTGGGAAGTTTTTTGGTAGAAACTAATGATATCGGAAAATTATAGCGAATCAGTATAGATAAGGTAAACAACGAATAAAAAACTATTGAACTGCTTTGAAATATCGGTCTTCTAATATGACATTGAACGCTCTGACAATTTACTCACGCATAAAGAGGGCACTTGAGACAACAGAAATGTTGTTGTACAAAACGGAGATGACAATGTTAGAAACGGAACATGCAAGCAACGAGAATTTTCTAAATGATAATGAAAACAAAAGGACAGCTAATTAAGAATCAGAAACTGACAATTCAAATATTTAAGTCTAAATGAGAAAAGAAGTTTTGTGAAGTGGAACACTAACAATACATACTGAATTAAACAGGGACAGTAGATAACATCGAGTAAACCTACCTAAGGAGTTGGTGTAAATGGATGTCAGAACAGAATTAAGGATAGCAAATTTAGAAACATTGCTAAGCGTTACAAAGGATAGGAAACTTGGAAAGCTATGATCATTTTGAAAGGACAAAGTAAATAGAATAAGAATACTGTGAAGTCTATTTAAACAACTCTTCTCATCGTTATGGATGTCTTTGCGATAGAAAAATGTTTATTTTATGAAACGTTGTGTATCTTGTAGTTTTCTGAAGTAAAAGTCTTCTGAAAGCAAAGATATAAGAAATTAATATTGACTAACTCATTTATAAACCTAAAAGATTCAAGAAACAAAATAGTTGATAGGAATTTATGTAAATACTTACGCATCGCCGTTTTCAGAAACGTCTCTTTGGAATTGGTACGAGAGATGAGAATTTAAAAAAACTAAAAACAGAAAACCCAGAATTATTGCTTGAACTTAAAGGAAAAAGTTCAATGAAAAAGAATAATTTTATAGATTTAAAGTACCATTTGTTTATTAACAATGAAAGATGATTAAAATTGACATATTGACATTCATTGTCATTGTGACAAGAATGTTACCAAAATTAATAAAAGATAAAAAGTTATAGGTATTATCTATAGTTTATTAGCGAAGTAAGACAATGTGCGTAATTTTTATTACTGCATAATGTAAGTAAATTAGAGTCCCATTCACATGCCATATATTATCTAGCTACATGATTTCTAGTGTGTCCTTATAGTGAATACGTTTACTTCGGTACATTTTTGTTCTTTCAACTTTCACAGAGCCAGTCCGCGGTTTATATTTTAACAATACTGAGTGAATCTTAGTCAAGGTTTGTGAAGAAAAAAGCGTAATTGGTCAGTTGTAGAACAAGTAGAGTTCGTTTAAAATGCCGGTCACAATAACTTGTGAATCTGTGCTGCGATTTCCTTGATGGATTTGCTCTAAACAATTTCACTCGCAAATGGGTAACTCAGTGGTACTATTTTCAGGCACTTCCTGTTTCGCACGCTAGGATAATCTCCCCATGTCTTTGAGGAATCAACTGGGGTGGGATTGCAACTGATTCTCATGATCAGAACTAAAACGTTTTAACCACTCAGCATCACTCTCTCTCTCTCTCTTTCTCTTTCTCTCTCTCTCTCTCTCTCTCTCACACACACACACACACACACACACACACATATGACAGGCTCCAAAGAAGAATCAGTAATGTGATAGGTAACGATTGGCGGCTCGACTCCAACCACTTCCACACCGACAGGATGTGGCTTCCCTTTGTCTGTTCTATAAATACTTTCCTGGATTCTGCTCCAACGAACTTAAAACAGTGGTGCTTCCGTAACAGGTGTTTACTGGGTCTCACTCATTCACAGTTAGATCAACCAAATGTAGACGACAATTCTACTCCTGTAGCTTCTTTTCTCGCCTTTCCTGCCTGTGGAACTCGCTTCCATACCCTTGCTTTCCTGACGGCTACAACCTCCAGGAATTAAAATGCAATGTCAATACTCATCTTTTAACCACTTGACTGTAGTTCTTTCTTCACCACCCTGTATATCCTTTCCTTATTCTCTAACTTTGCAATTGTCATCACACCTGTATTCCCATCCTTCTCTTGGTTCTTTTAAACTGGTTCGTCTTTCTTTTCACTCTCTTCTATTTAATCTTTTTACTCTTATGTAGCCCCCTGCACATCAGTGGCGTTACCGCCTTGCTCGGAGTGATACGTTTACATATATATATATATATATATATATATATATATATATATATATGTATGGTGTATGGGTGTATGGGTAGGTATTTGAAGGCTATTACTATGCGTTTAGTATAATAAAGGAATGTAATGAAAATGTTGGATATTACCAATTTATTATTCTTTAATATTTCGAGATCAGAATTTTATCTTCAGAATGATAGGAGAGCATGATTTCACGTCCGCTGGCGGACCGTGTCTTTAAAAGTTTATAGTACTTTTTACTATATTTTAATCCTTTCTAGCATTTTTGAAATTTTGGTCAATAATCTTGTTCTATTTTTTGCGTTAGTGTAGGACCAGAGCTAACTATGGGAACTTGAGCGCCTTTCATTCCGATGAAAAACACATTAAATTAGAAATTCCGGCAAAATTCAAATAATTGTTGGATTTTAATAAAACCTTGAGGACTTATGAAGATTCTTTTTTATGAATTTATTACTTTTTTTTATAAAATTATGGTAAAAATATTTTTCGTCTGTTACCCACTAACTTAATTTCATGAAATCTTTAGAAATTAAATTATGTCTTACACTCTTTTTTTTATTAGTTAAACGCAGAACACATTGGAGAATTTTAATCATGCATATGTTTTTTTTCTTTTTCCAAAAATACAATAAACTATGAAATTTTGTAATTAGATAAGCTCTTAATTGCATTTATAAATAATATATGTTAAGGAAATTATTGTCTGAATGAAACCTTTTTGCCATGAATCATGACTTTTAGAAGAACTGCGTTCATATTATTTCAATTATAATAATTTATAGTTTCAAAAATCTTTTTAGAATCTTTAAGTTTTTTATCTACGCTAGGCTATTATATTATAAAGTGAAGGTTACATTTACTATGCTACAAATTGAAAACCGTAATACAAATTATCACGCTCTAAGATTCTTTAAATATTTCTTTTTATGTGTATAAAAAATGGTCCATTTTGAAAGAATGAATTACCATACACGACATTATCAGAAAATAAGATCGATTACTATAGTAAATTTAAAGTCAATATTCCTAAAATAGGAATATAGAGATTATTTTCAACATTTGTAAGATGATAAAAATTATATGAAAAAGCGTTCTCAGGTCATTTTCTTAAATTATGTTTTAACAGATAAAGCTTTCGTAGAAGAGCAATGTAATCGTAAGTAACTTATCAGTGCTTGACAAATTATTGTTCTGTGTTGAAAGAAACGTAAATCACTGGTGTTGTTTATTTTAAAATCTGTCATTCTACTTGTTTAACTTAAAGTAGATAATACTTATTTCAAATCAGATTATTTCTGCTTTAAAGCTCCTAAAAAGTTTCAGTAAAGTATATGTTATTTTTTAAAGAAATGTTAATATACAGGAAATTATATCGCGTTAATCAGGTATTTTAGAAAAAATGGAAAAATCGATTCGTCTCAATATAATTTGTATTTTACTCTTAGGTATTGCGAATTATAGTAAAAAAGTGGGTACCTAATTCATATATATATATATATATATATATATGTGTGTGTGTGTGTGTGTGTGTGTGTGTGTGTGTGTGTGTGTGTTTAAAACAGAGAAAATAGACAAACTAGAAAGTTTCCGTCAAATAAAACTTTGTCAAATACTGCAGAACAATACATCTCTCCTCCGTTCAAAGATGAAGAGCTTATTAACTTTCATGGCTGGCCCCTGTCTTTGATAGCTCGGATAACTTGCACAGATTTCAGATCTGCCTACCCAAACAAATCCTTTTCTCGGTGCTCGCATCTGGCAAGAGAACATGTGAAGTCCAACGTCGATGATTCAAGGATCAGTTCAAAAACACCTTGCAGGCAGAAATCGATCCAGTCTATTGAGAGATGGAAGCTGAAAAAAAAACTAATTGAAGAAGATCAATCTACGAAAAAACAACATCCTTCGAAAACACCATCACACAAATGGAAGAGAAGAAAGAGCCCTAAGAAAAACCCCTGAACATTTCCACTTTTTTTTCATGCCCTGAACCTTTCCGCTTTATAATGCCGTGGCTGCGGACGTCTCTTCAGAGCCAACTAGGATTCCTTTCACACAGTAGAGAATATCTATAAGCACCTGACAAGTCACGACAACGTATGTATATGAAAACACACTGTGAAGCCACCAATGAAAACTTTAGTGGAATTTTTATCTGAAATTTTTGCTATCGCTCTCATAAATTTACTCCTGCTTAGAGAAACCGAAATGGGATCTTATATCGCTCATTCTCAATTCTGTCGTTGCCTTCTGTCTCGTTGAATTATTTTCTTTTTTTTCAATGTTTTTGCACTTTTCATTGCTATCAGTTCTTTGCTAACCCTTACTCCAGATTGAAACATGCATTTCTTCAAATGATTTATTTAATGGATACTTTTTGTATCAGTGATTATTAGAAAACAAAGGGAGAAAAATAGAATTAAACAAGTTTCAGATGTAAAACAAGATGATTTCTAATTTTGAAAGAATTAACTTAACATCAGGTAGAGGCATTGAAATTTCTGGAACACATAATGAAGAAGAAGGTCTTGAACAATCTGATTATCATAGAGCAGATAGAAGGAAAGTAGGGCAGGGGAAGGTGCATGGCATACCTGATGGGCTTGAGGAAGTGGTAGGCCGAATGGGGTTTGGGAGAAATAACAGCAAGAACAAACTTATTAAAAGCTACAAGGAAGATGTGGAAGGCTATGATTGTCCTGAAATGATATGGCGCATAAAATAATAATATATTATGTGTTCTGTATTTATTAGCCAGCTATGTAATCTGCTGAATTCTCAGAATGGATAAACATTATCAGGCGGTGAGAGAAACATCCGTACTTCGGGTAAATTAATTCTGGCATGAATTATATAAGATCTCAATTCAGTTGAATAAATATGATTTTGACACAGTATCCAAGTTCGCTGAAATAACATTGTGAAACAAAACAGTAGGAATTTTCATTGTGGATAGCGGAAAGCACGGCAATAATATTGATAATATTTTCTTCTATGTACCGTTTCTAGTCAGAACGTAGGCGATAATGGCTTTCTCTATCTTCCTATCACATGTAACTTTTAACAACCGTTATCCTTATCACATATAGCTTTTAACACCATCCATTTACTGAAGCCCATAAAATATGTTGGGCGTTGCGTTCCCCTGTATCTAAGCCCTGTGAGTATCAGATTATCCAAGCCCTCATTTCTCAGTATCTGAGCAACAATCATCAGCTGTGTTTTGCTTATGTTAAATATCAGTTTTCTTTTTCATTTCCATCCGCACTAAAACCACGTCGTTGCTCACATGTTTGGTCGATGGTATCATCAGCATCCTTCTGTAAAATTACATCTAGGTTGTTTCAAATCTTCTTTTCATCCCTGAGGAGATTTTCCAGAATTTGCTGCCTTTTCGAAAACAGACTTCACATAACAATCCAGTACTCGTTTCTTTGTTTCCAGTGAAATTTTCCTATTGCTAAATACTCTACTCAGCTTCTGGTATGCATCATTTGCCATACAAATACACTTTCGGGTCTCAGTGTCGCACATTCAGTCCTCTATAAGAATACTTTTCAGGTATTTAAATTTCCGTACCTGCTTGATTTTCGTATCCCAGGCTTGTAGTTAGAATTTTGGGCTTCTCTTTTTACTGATGTATTTGCAGTCAGTTTTCTTTATATTTAAATGTTGTCTTTTCTTTCGGTTTTCTTTAGCTACCTTCAGTAAGAGGTCTTGTAGATTCCTTTTTGTCTGCTATCAGCTCTCTATCATATGCATATCTTATATTCTTTAGATTGTGGCCTGCAAGTACAAATCATGGCATGTTTTCATGGATATATCAATTGAGAAAACACTTTCAATCTTAGGATATCTGCTGAACTCGTTTCCTGTCTGTCTGCCAGTACAGGTTTTGATTACTCTAATGTCTTTCCTGAATATGTCAAGGTTGCCGAAAATCTCTATCAAGTCTTTGTGGCGTACTTTTTCGAATGCCTTTGCGTAGTCTATGAAACACAGGTATACGTCCTTCAGCTTCTGTATTTTCTTTTATGATAGCATTCTATGTATAAATATAGCGTGCCTTGTTCCAGCGTCCTTGACAAACCTGCATTGTTCTTGTAGTATCTCTGGCTTGATTCTGCTGCGCGCTCTCTTCATTAAAATTTGGATGATGAGCTTCGTTAAATGACAATAATCTAATTGTTTTGTGGAATTAAACATTCCTTTGCGCTTGGCTTCTTAGACAGTGCCATGAAAATGGAACTACTTTGGTTTTTTTGTTATATCACAATTGTAGATTTCTTTTATCTCTGAAATTCGTCTAGAACTGTCTGCATGTTTATTACAATGCTGTTTCGCTCTGATGCTTTGTTTCTATTCAGTTTGGCCAGTGCAACTTC
This sequence comes from Ascarosepion bandense, assembly GCA_037127315.1. NCBI lineage: Eukaryota > Metazoa > Mollusca > Cephalopoda > Sepiida > Sepiidae > Ascarosepion > Ascarosepion bandense. The sequence continues at coordinate 833,426 of JBBBDQ010001184.1, forward strand.
CACTTCGGAAGTAAATATTTTCGATCCGTCTGTATTTCTGTGTATTGTAAGCTGCTCGCTTGTCGCCTATATTCTTACCATCGCTGAAGTATTTTCTCTTTCTCTAATATGAGCGTTCCATCCTTAGATTTTATACATCCTGTTGAGAAGCATGTTTTTGTCCTGTTACCCCCCTTTTTTAGGCATGTCTTCTTTATTAGTTGTGCAAATCTCTATTTAGGCATATTTGTCGTTGATTCATTCCTCTTCAGCCTCTTATTTCCTTCTGTAGATGGTTCTATCCTGTTGCATGTCTTGGCATTGTTTTCTTTTTCTCTTACATCATATCGAGAATTTCATCTGTGATTCACTCATTTTTTCTCCGTTTGTTTACCCTTAGAACGATGTCGTTTGATGAGGTAACTAACGCTTCCTTTACTGCGTCTCATTTCGAGTTTCCATTTTGACCCTAGTATATTTTTATACTATCCATTGACGAGTATTCTGTATTGCAGCCTGCGTGGTTCACTAGGTTTCATTTGACCGATAAACGGTTTTGCCAGCAAACACACTGACATATTTTGCCGAGTCACGTTTGCGAAACATATTTTCCTCATTATCTTTTTTATTTGGCTTTCATTTTTAACAGAAAGAAGTGAGCAAACATATTTGTTTTATGAAGTAAATTTTATTGGTTCTTCAACATTGTAAATCTAGAATGATGTGCCTTTTTATTATTTGCGTGAATTTTATTAGAAATATTAATTCCTAAATGTTTATCATTTTTTAAAATTTTCCCGTAGATTTATCTAATGGACTGATGTGTGTGTTGCCAGATATTATTTGGAGAACGACCGTCAACTGGTACGCTGGAAATTTCATGTGTAAAACAGTAAAATTTTTCCAGGTAAGAACAGTCAATATTTTACTCTTCTTCACATTCTCTCGGTCTCTTCCTCTCTCTCTCTCTCTCTCTCTCTCTCTCTCTCTCTATATATATATATATATATATATATATATATATATAATGTCAACTTAAATAAATTGCTACCATTGTGTATGCTTATGTTTAGTGAAATCAGTTCATACTCACGGATAATCTTTCGCGTATTATAATTGAAAGATGTAATAAAAGAGTAGTAAAATTGACGGATGATTTTACTATTCATTTCTTGATATTCCTAAGTATTTTTAGTTTCCTTCCGAGATCATCTTCAGGAGTGTGAGTTGTGGTAACAAAAAATAAACGCAAAACTATGTTGCTAAAAATTACTGTAAATTTTCTTCTTGATTCAATTATAACGCTTGACAAATAGCTTAACGTTCATTAGAACGTGAAAATTATCCAGAATAGAATGTATTTCATGTTGTAATGCCATGGTCATGCACGTGCTAAAGCATGTAAATTCTGCTTCTTTTTATACACATTTTAAAAAATTACTACAGTATTCATAGCTGATTCTATTACTGGTCTGCTGAAGTTTTTTAGTGAATATTGTATCGAGGGTCTGTAGTTTGCTCTTGTTGTTTTATTGGTGTAGGATAGTTGTTTTATCGATCATTATTTTATATATTGTTAATGTAGACAGGATTCTT
>JBBBDQ010001184.1:840000-845000 GCA_037127315.1 Ascarosepion bandense
AGTTCCGCCGAAGGGTGGATCCACGACTGGTGAAAAATAGACAGAGATTTTTTGGCCCAACTATATGGCCGGGAATGCCCACGATAAAATGACCATGTGTCACATCTGGCCTTGCGTGGGAAGGCTAGTAAATACAAAAGCTCTCAGGCATTCGCCTGACTGCTCTATGACACTGTCAGCTCTCTGCTTCCGATTAGAGAGCACAAACCCAGTCGAGGTTCCGTCGAAGGGTAGATCCACGACTGGGGAAAAATAGACAGAGATTTTTTGGCCCAGCTATATGGCCGGGAATGCCCACGATAAAATGACCATGTGTCACATCTGGCCTTGCGTAGGAAGGCTAGTAAATACAAAAGCTCTCAGGCATTCGCCTGACTGCTCTATGACACTGTCAGCTCTCTGCTTCCGATTAGAGAGCACAAACCCAGTCGAGGTTCCGTCGAAGGGTAGATCCACGACTGGGGAAAAATAGACAGAGATTTTTTGGCCCGGCTATATGGCCGGGAATACCCACGATAAAATGACCATGTGTCACATCTGGCCTTGCGTAGGAAGGCTAGTAAATACAAAAGCTCTCAGGCATTCGCCTGACTGCTCTATGACACTGTCAGCTCTCTGCTTCCGAGCAGAGAGCACAAACCCAGTCGAGGTTCCGCCGAAGGGTAGATCCACGACTGGGGAAAAATACACAGAGATTTTTTGGCCCGGCTATATGGCCGGGAATACCCACGATAAAATGACCATGTGTCACATCTGACCTTGCGTGGGATGGCTAGTAAATACAAAAGAGTCTTAGGCATTCGTCTGACTTTTCTATGACACTGTCAGCACTCTGCCTTCGGGTAGAGGGCGCTCTCTGATTCCGAGCAGAGAGCACAAACCCAGTCGTGGTTTCGCCGAAGGGTAGAACCACGACTGGGGAAAAATAGACAGACATTTTTTGGCCCGGCTATATGGCCGGGAATACCCACTATAAAATGACCATGTGTCACATATGGCCTTGTGTGGGAAGGCTAGTAAATACAGAAAGAGTCTTAGGCGAAAGCATTCACTATTCCATAGTCGATTTCGCTCCAACCCGTGACTTGCCTATGTGTTTATTATTGTTAATTGTACCTTAGTACAATATATCTGTATTTCTTATTCCTGGTGTGGAGTTCCATTCTTCACTGATCATTTTATACTGTATTCCTTTTCTGGATCATTTTATGCTGTATTTCCTTTTCCTTTTTTAATCAGATTTCATGGAACACATTAAAGCAATATACTATGAAAATCATCTTACAAATTAAGTCGATGTGCTAAATTCTTAGTCATGCTTTTTTTTATTGTAAATGGTTCCGATAAAGTTTCTGTATTTATACAAGAAAAGTTGTTCACTGTGTCGTGTCAGAATTTTTTTTTTCTTGTCAGCAACAATTTTTCACATTTATAAATCTACCATTTATCCGTGCATTGATTAGAGAGTCATATCTTGTCTGGTGTTCCTACTGCACATTTTGAGATTCGTAACAAAATCGAACATGGTGTCTGTAAAGTAACAAATCCTGATCAGGCATCTCGACATCAGTCACTTTCTCACTGACGTTACCTGAATTTTCTCTGTCTTTCCTACAAATATTTTAATGGCAACTGCTCAGAAAAGCTTTATACACTGGTGCATCATCGAGATAGATATAAACGTGCTACTAGATTGACAGCTAGGTATCAGTCTTTTAATGTTGAAGTAGATAGATGCAAGCGCTACTTCTACAACAACAGTTTGTTTTTTAGGCACCTGCCACTCCTGGATTTTATTTCCTTTTATTTGCGTCACTGATAGCTACAATCTTAAACAATGTGAATTGCAACGTCTATTGCCATTATTTTGTCTTTTTGAATCCTGTAGCATTTTTGTTCTTTCCTCAATCTTACCTGTTCCCAGTTATCTCATTCTTTCACATTACCTGTTGTATCCTCACCTGCGTTCTAACACAGTTTGCATTATTTAACCTCATAATGTTTATTTCATACTATCTACTTTCAATCATAGCACAGGCCTCCTACAGAATTATTCATTTAATAAGAGCCATCCAATTTTCCAAACTGACTTTTTATGTAAATCATTGTTGAATATATTGCACAATACGTTTGTTTTAATGCTTCAAAATATATTGATATTTATCTAATTAATATTATAGGTGAATTTACCTTTATATCACGTTAAGTTATATATCTTTACATAAAACTGGTTGTGTGTGAAATTTGTTTATCATGCTCTAAAGAAATACATAAAATTCTGTAAGTTCTGGCATATGAACATTTATTAAATTTAGAATCTATAAGAGTTATCATATACCATCCAAAATATGACCTCAGAAGTCAAGGGCATATTGTACTATTTTGTGTGACGCGAAAACAACGTTGGAAATTGCTGAAAATCTGAATAAATTTAATATAAAATAAATTAACAAGGTAAAAATCAGAGAAACTGATTTCAAGTATTTAACAAAAATAAATATAAAAATATTTAAGCATAATAAAAAGATTTCTCTAGAAAGAAATAGTATTAAACTCTTATGTAATGCCTGTTTGCTTATATGTCAGTGAATGCTAGACAATCTCAGAAATGAAGTGACGTGAGGCAACAGATCTACATAAGGATTCCGAAATTCCATGGACGTAACAAGTGAGTAACGAGAACATTTTAATGAAAATGAAAACAGTTTACTTAGAATCAGAAAAAACTTTGAAATTTCTAGGGTACATCATATACGTAAAAGTGTTTAGAAAAGTGTTTAGAGAATTCTAAACCTTTAAATCACTTTCAAAACTGATTAAAACGGGAAACAGTAAATCAGCGAATAGCCTAACTAACGCTTGTAACTGTATGGCAAAAGAGCAATTAGAAGAGAGATAGAGAGTGAGAGAGAGCAAAAAACAGATCTTGGAAAGATTTACAATTGACAGGAACTTGTGGAGACCCCTTGTTGCCTAAGCCCTGAGGGTGTACGTGGAAGAAGAATTCACAAAAAGGGAATGAGCAAGAAGAATTATTTTTCGTAATATAAAAACAAAGAAAAGATGCAGAATATTAGAAACATTTATGTATGACGGCAACCAAATTACCACCTTCAAGTAAACTTTATAAAGAAAAACATGTAAGTTGAGCAAGGATATCAACGAAAACATTAGTTTTTGGAAACGAATCTACAATACGATACAAATGATGGCTGAGTGAAAAATTGATTTCTTCATATCAACAGACGGCTTTGACGAATTAAAAGGCAACAGCATCGATGTGAAGTAATGTGTTAGAATAGATTGTGGAGAATGTTAGTAGATTTGGGGAGTAGAGAGTGTCCTTAATAGCCGCAAAAATACGTTTAAAGTTGTCTAACAGTCATCAATGCTGAAAAAATTCCTGTTGCACATACACCGTGCTAATGTGGTTTCGTACACTCCCGATCAAAAATTTAAGGTCACTTAAAAATCTTTAAAATGACATTTTTTTACAGATAGATTTTAAAGTCCTCCCGCTTAAGGTTACCAATACTACAATCTAAAAGGTTATGGAAACAAAAAACTACATTCCAAACATTTTATTTAGAAATTTACATTTTTATAAAATGAGGCGATTTACACATGAGCAAAATTATAAGACCAGAAACAAAAATTCTATGAAATTGTACAAAAAGTGTATGAAAACATTCAACAACCAAATTTAATAATGAAGTCTACCTCCACTGCTTTTAATGACTTCAAACATTCTGTCGGGCATGCTAGAAATAAGCGTTTCCATTAAGGTGCGGGGGATGTTCCTCCAGCTTCTGAAGTTCGCTTCACGAAATTCATTTTTTGTTGAATCTTGTTTGCCATTTTGATAAACATTTCTTGTCATCCATCCCCAAACATTTTCAATTGGGTTCAAATCCAGTGAGCATGCAGGATGTCCCAAGAGATGGACCCCATTATCTTGTAGAAAGGTCAAGGTAAGTCTTGAACCGTGGATTATCCTGTTGGAATAACCATCCATCCCCACACAAACGATGGCCCTCCATCATCAAAGATGCTTTTTGTAGCATGTTAACACCACCAGCCGCTCTCTGACGACCCTGCATCACCTGGAGCTCCATCGTCCCTCTGTAAGAAAAGACACCCTATACCATTAGTGACCCTCTACCACTATGATGTGCGAGAAAATTTCAGAAGGCAAGTTTTTGTTATACCAATATCGTTGGAAGCCATCAGGACCATCGAAATTGAATTTTTTCTCATCAGAAAACAGGACTTTCTTCCACTTCTCAACGTCCTATCTTTGGTATTCACGACCAAACTTTAAGCGGTCCAACTTGTGACGTGGAAGCAGCCGAGGAATTTATTTACGCTTTTTATTTACCATGCCTCTTTGTCTTAAGTGTCGTCTGATGGTTACGGGACTGCAATCAGCATCTGTGACTGCCTTAATTTGACTAGAAGAAAGTCCCCCGTCTTTCATAACAACCCGTCTTATTCTCCTACTCAATGCAGGAGAAATTTTTGGGGGCCTACCAGAGGATTTTGCTTTTCCATAATTCTCACTGTTCTTTAGAAAGTAGCAAATCACAATTTTACTGCGATTTACCTTAGCTGCGATCGCCCGCTGTGACAAACCTTGCTTATGGAATTTTAGAATTCGAGAACGTTCAACTTCGGTAGGTTTGCTTGCTTTAGACATAGTAACACATTTACGCAGTGATTGCTAATCTCTAACTGAACTAAAAAACATCGGAATTACCATAGATCTAACAAATACCCTTGGTCTTATAATTTTGATCATGTGTAAATTGCATCATTTTATAAAAATGTAAATTACTAAATAAAATGTTTGAAATGTAGCTTTTTGTTTCCATAACCTTTTAGATTGTAGTATTGGTAACCTTAAGTGTGAGGAGTTTAAAATCTATCCGTAAAAAAAATTATTTTCAAAGATTTTTAAGTGGTCCTAAATTTTTGATCAAGAGTGTATATAGAAAATTAAA